>PVKV010043114.1:0-10276 GCA_004027835.1 Alouatta palliata | reverse complement strand
GGCTGGATCATTTGAGGACATGAGTTCAAGCTCAGCCTGGCTGACATGGTGAAACCCTGTCTCTACTAAAATTATAAGAAATTAGCCGGGCATGGTGGCACGTGCCTGTAATCTCAGGTACTGGGGAGGCTGAGGCAAGAGAATCACTTGAACCTGGGAGGCAGAGGTTGTAGTGAGCCGAGATTGCGCCACTGCACTCTAGCTAGACTCTATCTCCAAAAAAAAACACACCAAAAAGCCTGGTTAAGTGTCCTGTATGGTGGTTAGTCCATAGTAGAGAATAACAAGCACCAGTTCTTACTATCTGACCTTTTATAGTTCTATCAGGTGGGGTTTATATCCTCATTAGATATAAAGAAACTGAAGCCCAGTGAGGAAAGGTGACCTGTCCAAGTCCTTAGAGTTAGCCAGGGCCAAACTGCAGTTCTCCCAATTCCAACTCCAGTGATCTTCCAAGATACCATAGCTACCCAGTCAGAAAAGCAGGAATTGTGCATGGGGCCTGGTGCGGTGGGTCACATCTGTAATCCCAGCACTTTGGGAGGCTGAGTCGTGAGGACCATTTGAGGCCAGGAGTTTGAGAGCAGCCTGAACAAGATAGTGAGACCCTATTCTCTCTCTCTCTCTCTCTCTCTCTCTCTCTCTCACACACACACACACACAAACACAAACACACATAAAAACAATGCAGATTTTCATGGCTTCATAGCATTTCATATTCTAGATGGGTCTTTGTCCATTTGTTCATTTAAACAATTCCATATTTTTTTCTTTCCCTATTTTTGTTTTTTTGTTTGTTTGTTTGTTGTTGTTGTTTTTAGATAGGGTCACACTCTGCCGCCCAGACTGGAATGCAGTGGTGTGATCTTGGCTCACGGCAACCTCCACCTCTGAGGCTCAAGCAATTCTCCCGCCTCGGCCTCCGGAGAAGCTGGGATTACAGGTGCACCCCACCATGCCTGGCTAATTTTTGTATTTTTAGTAGAGACGGGGTTTCCTCATGTTGGCCTCCTGACCTCAGATGAGCCACCTTTCTCTGCCTCCCAAAGTGCTGGGATTACACGTGTCAGCCACTGCACTTGGCTCCTTTTCCTAATTTCAAAAAGTTGAATTGCTGGCTCATATGATCTGCACTTTTTTTTTTTTTTCTTGAGATAGGGTTTCTTCACTCTTGTCACCCAGATTGGAGTGCAGTGACAAGATCTGGCTCATTGCAGCCTCAGCTTCCTGGGCTCTGGTGATTCTCCTACCTCAGCCTCCTGAGTAGCTGGGACCACAGGTGCATACCACCATGCCCGGCTAATTTTTTGTATTTTTAGTAGAGACAGGGTTTTCCCATGTTGCCCAGGCTGGTCTTGACCTTCTGGGGTAAAAAATCCACCCACCTTGGCCTCCCAAAGTGCTGGGATTACAGGTGTCAGCCACCACACCTGGCTCTACATTTATTTTCATGTGAAACGCAAAGCAGGTAGTGTTCATCCCATTTTACAGGTGAAGACACAAAGTCTCTGAGAGGTGAAGTGACTTGTCCAAGGTCACACAGTCGTGGAGCCGGGAAGACAACCTCGAACTGACTCCAAAATCAATGCAATGGTTAAATAATTGTGAACAGAATCTGGGAAGGTTGGCTGGGCACGGTGGCTCACACCTATAATCTCAGCACTTTGGGAGATCACTCGAGGTAAGGATTTTGAGACCAGCCTGACCAACATGGTGGAACACTATCTCTACTAAAAATACAAACTTAGCTGGGCATAGTGGCACATGCCTGTAATCCCAGCTACTCGGGAGGCTGACGCAGGAGAATCGCTTGAACCCAAGAGGAGGTGAAGGTTGCAGTGAGCAGAGGATCGCGCCATGCACTCCAGCCTGGGCAGAACGAGACCGTCTCAAAAAAAAAAAAAAAGAATCTGGGAAGCTCTCTAAGGAGATGGACCGTGAGAGCTGGGTCTTATGTGTGGACAGAAGTTATAAAGTTCGGGGAGGGCAATTCGGCAAAGTTCAAAGCCTGAGCAAAGGCCTTCAGAAGACTTCTTTCTTTTATTTTCTTTCTTTCTTTTTTTTTTTTTTTTTGAAGCGGAGTTTCGCTCTTGTCCCGAGTAGCTGGGATTACAGGCATGCACCACGCCCGGCTACTAATTTTGTATTTTTAGTAGAGTCGGGGTTTCTCCTTGTTGGTCAGGCTAGTCTCGAACTTCCGACCTCAGATGATCTGCCCTCCTCGGTCTTCCAAAGTGCTGGGATTACAGGCGTGAGCCACCGCGCCCGGTCCAGATTTCTTACAGCTCAAAATTTGTAAGGCAAAGCGATCACTACAAATCTTGTGAGAGTGGAGAGAGACCCCGTCTCTCTAAGTCATGGTCGAGGCCCCGCCGGACCCAGCCCCTTGTCTGCCAAGTAGCAATCACCATCAACCCGCCAATTCTGATCCCGCCCCTGTCTTCCGGGTCAACCTCTCACTTCCTGCGGAGCCAAGGCTCAGGCCCCGCCTCCGTCTTGTTTGGAGCAATCCAATTGAACCTGGAGGGCTCCGCTCCGCCCTATAATACCACGCCCCCTCATCCAGGGATAATCAGAATCAGCTCAGGCCCCGCCCCTGCCTCGGGCCACCGAGAGCACGCCCCTTACCTTTTGGCTCAATCAGTCTGCTGCCCCGTCCCCAAAGCCCCGCCCCGTCGAATCTTAACCCCGCGCTGTTTCGGCGGCTGCACATTCGGGACTCCGCCCCGCGCGCGTAACTGCAGCCATGGCGGTCACCCCCCAGGGCGTCCGCAGGAAAGAGCGCGTCCTCTGCCTGTTTGATGTGGACGGGACCCTCACGCCGGCTCGCCAGGTAGGACCCTGAAGGTTGGAAGTTCCCGCCGGGAGTGTCACGCGGACACCCCCGAGGCTGAGTGTGGGGTCTGTAGCAGCGTGACCACGGACAACCCGGGACCGAGTGTGGGATGTGGCGTTACCCGGCCATCTGACATCCGGGGCTGCCCACTGGGAGTGATGAGACCTGGTCCTCCACGTCACTGCCCCTGCAGCGTCCCTGCCTGTGTTCTGCTTGGGAGTGCTGGAGTTGGATCCAATGCTGGAGGGAGGAGGTTGCGAGCGGGGGCCTACCTCCCTTCCCCAGAGGCTTTCACACGCCATTGAGGCCTGGCTCCGGGACGCACCCCCGCCCGAACCGGGGATCCCACCCTAGTTCAGCCCTACGACGCACCAGGGCTGGCTTCTGAACCGGGAGTTCCAGGCACACAAGCACACAGCCAAGCGTCAGTCACCATCTGGTGGGAGACGGGGATCTAGGAGCCATCCCACCCCGACCTTTGCAGGTCTGGGCCTCCCCCAGCAGAGAAGAGTTCTTTTCGAATGCTTTTATGGGCTCTACCCACCCGGAGGTTAGAGGCTCCAGGCCTAGTCTGTTTACTCTGAGGACACTGAGGCATAGTGAGGGTAGGATTGTACTTTTCCTCCTAAGGGCTCTCGCTGTGTTGAGCCTCTTAACGTCTGCTCAGTTTTTCTCCCATTGGGTCTCATCCTGAGTTAGTCCCCAAAAGCCCCCTCACCAGCTGGATGCATGAATAAGCAGGCTTCATTCATGCCCTCCCTGTGGGTAACTCACCCTCCAGTCTGGGGGCCTTAAGGACCAACTGACAGGTCTAGAGACGGGGAGCAGTGGGGATGGGTTTTACTAGGCAGTGGCTTATGGGAACCCAGGTCTTAGCCTCCTCTTTTAGGTCCTGAATGCCTTTCCCCATCCTCTATGGTGAAGTTGCCTTGGCTTGGGCCCTTGAGGGCTCAAGGAGGGATCAACCCACTCTGCCTTCCTGCAGGGGTGGATCCAGGAGGAAGATGGCAGGACTGGAGTGAAGGTGGGGTGGTGGAGGTGGCTCACTCCTGTAATCCTAGCACTTCGGGAGGCTGAGGCAGGCAGATCACCTGAGGTCAGGAGTTGGAGACCAGCCTGGCTAACATGGTGAAATCCTATCTCTACTAAAAATACAAAAAAATAGCTGGGTGTGGTGGCGCACACCTGTAGTCCCAGCTACTAGAGGCAGAGGCAGAATTGCTTGAACCTAGGAGGCAGAGGTCGCAGCGAGCAGTGATCGCCCCATTGCACTCCAGCATGGTTCACAGAGTGAGATTCCATCACAAAAGAACTGGAACAAAGGTGACAGGGCCTAGACCCAGTTCTGACACCTCCCTCTGACCTTTTGCTTTACAGATGTAACGACCTGAATAAGAACAGCCTGTTAATTTTTCCATGGGCCAGGCTCTGTGCTTAGTGCCTTTTGAAAGTTAATTTTTAATTGTACACATATTCATGAGCACATTCTCCTGATGAAGAATGAAAACATAACAGAGAAGGGTAAAGTCGGCCGGGCGTGGTGGCTCACGCCTGTAATCCAAGCACTTTGGAGGCCAAGGCAGGTGGATCACCTGAGGTTGGGAGTTCAAGACCAGCCTGACTAACACGGTGAAACCCTGTCTTAAAAAAATAAAAAAATAAATAAAAAATAAATAAATAAATAAAAAATAAAAATAAATAAAAATAAAAAAGAAGGGTAAAGTCTCCTCTGACCACACCAGGATCCCAGGCCTGGCCACCTCCCCAAGGCAATGTGGTTAAGTGGTGTGGCTTACCTCTAGGACTTTATCTGGACCTGTTTGCCCAGAGCACTTTTTTTTTTTTGTGACAGAGTCTTGGTCTGTCACCCAGGCTGGAGTGCAATAGTGCAATCTCGGCTCACTGCAACCTCTGCCTCCTGGTTTCAAATGATTCTCCTGCCTCAGCCTCCCGAGGAGCTGGGACTACAGGTGCATGCCACCACGCCTGGGTAATTTTTTGTATTTTTAGTAAAGACGAGTTTTTACCGTTAGCTTCTCAAGAATCAACTTGTGATGCTATTTTGTTGTTGTTAGAGACAGGGTCTCGCTCTGTCACCCAGTCTCTGGAGTGCAGTGGTGCGATCAAAGTTCTCACTGCAGCCTTGAACTCCTGAGCTTAAGTGATTCTCCTGCCGCAGCTTCCTGAGTAGCTGGGACTACAGGTGAGTGTCACCATGCCAATTTTCAGCTGGGTGTGCTGGGTGTGCCTATAATCCCAGCACTTTGGGAGGCCCAGGCGGGTGGATCATCTGAGATCAGAAGTTCGAGATAAGCCTGCCCAACATGGTGAAACCCTGTCTTTACTAAAAATAAAAATAAAAAAAATTGGCTGGCGTGGTGTCTTATGCCTGTAATCCCAGCACTTTGAGAGGCAGAGGTGGGTGGATCACGAGGCCAAGAGTTCAAGACCAGCCTGGCCAACGTAGTGAAACCTTGTCTCTACTAAAAATACAAAACTTAGCTGGGCATGGTGGTGGATGCCTGTAGTTTCAGTTACTTGGGAGGTTGTGGCAGGAGAATTGCTTGAACGCGGGAGGCGGAGGTTGCAGTGAGCTGAGATCGTGAGCTACACTCCAGCCTGGGCAACAGAGCAAAAGTTCATCTCCAAAAAAAAAAAAAAAAAAAAATTTCGTAGGCTCTAGTCTCAAACTCCTGGATCAAGCGATCTTTCTGCCTTGGCCTCCCAAAGTGTTGGGATTACAGACTTGAGCCATGATGCCCCCCCACCTGTCTGATTTTTGGTGTCTAAGCCTTGTATTGCTTCAGATCCAGGTAGAATGTGGGCTCCCTGGGTTCTGAACACTAAATGAGGGCTAAGTAGAGGTCCTAGACATGCTGAAAGCCAGAATGCTGTACTTCCCCTCTTTCCCCATAGAAAATTGACCCTGAGGTGGCTGCCTTCCTGCAGAAGCTGCGAAGTCGAGTGCAGATTGGTGTGGTGGGCGGCTCTGACTTCTCTAAGATCGCTGAGCAGCTGGGTGACGGGGACGAAGGTAGGCGTGGGGCTGGAGGTAGCGGGAGTGGGGAGTTTGAGAGATTCCTGAACATCTTCCAAGAGCCAGTCCTGCGTTTGTGGGGCAGAAGAAGAAGAGAGAGAGCAGCCAGATAGTTCCCTCACTGATTCCACAAATATTGGAGCACCTCCTGTTGCCCGGAATTGTGCCAGGCTCTAGAGAAACAGCTGGGAACAAAGCAGGCAGAACTTGCCCTTACGCAGTTTACTTCTCATTTCTCCCTGCTGAGTCTTGATTTCCTCATTTTTAAAATGGGCTGAACCGGCTGGCACAGTGGCTCACACTTGTAATCCCAGCACATTGGGAGGCCAAGGCAGGTGGATCACTGGAGGTCAGGAGTTCAAGACCAGCGTGGCCAACAGGGTGAAACCCCATCTCTACTAAAAATGCAAAAATTAGCTGGGCATGGTGACACACGCTTGTAGTCCCAGCTACTTGGGTGGCTGAGGCAGGAGAATCATTTAAACCTGGGAGGCAGAGGTTGCAGTGAGCTGAGACCGCGCCACTGCACTCCAGCCTGGCAACAGAGTGAGACTCCATCTCAAAAAAAAAAAAAAAATTAGCTGGACGTGGTGGCACATGCCTGTAATCCCAGCTACTCAGGAGGCTGAGGCAGGAGAATCGATTGAAACTGGGAGGCGGAGGTTGCAGTCAGCCAAGATCAGGCCAATGCACTGCAGCCTGGGTGACAGAGTGAGGCTTCATATTAAAAAAATAAGGGGGCAGAATCAGTGATGGCTACTATTTGTCAAAAATCATCATGTGTTAATGTCATTTCATTTAATCCCTACAACCACACTTCAGAGTAGGTGTGATCTTCCCATTTAACAGAGGACGACTCTGAAGTTATCTAGGAAATTGATTGGACCTCAGAGCTCCTGGACTCAGCTTGGTCAAAGTGGGTGCCTCCAGTTCCTCGAGCCAGAAACTTCCTCGAATTTTTCCTTTTCCACACCCCTTGTTTATTCCATAGCAAACCCCAAAATATCTTTCTGTCCCCTCTGTCTCCATTCCTACCACCCATCATAGTCCAGGTGACCACATGCCACCCAGACATGGCAACAGTCTCTGGGCTGTGCTCCCTGTGCCTCCCGCCTCCCACCTACTCCAGTTGCTTCTTGAGGCAGCCAGAGCTGAAAACTCCAGCTCTCCCATGCAGCCAGTTTTGAGAACACAGTGTGACAGCAGCTGTAGAATGGAAGGAAGCCCCTTTGCAGAGGGGCCAGGGAGCACAGACTGGAAATGACGCCCTCTGCTGGAGAGTACTGCACGGCTTCCAGAGGAGGGAGCTGGATCTTGGAGGATGAGTGGCAGGGAAGCCAAGGCAGGGCGGTCCTGACAGAAGGACCTGCATGGATGCCTGTGTGCAGAGGCCCAGATCCTTTGGAAGAAAACCAAGCTGCAGAGGGAGAAAGCCTAGAGAAGCAGGTTGCAACCTGGGATTGAACAAATGGCCTTTGAATGTGAAACCAAGGGTGTAAGCTTCCTCTTTCTTTACTTGCCTGTGGCATCACAGACCTGGTCTCACACTCTTTCTTTTTCCTGTCCTCTATATGGCCCCAAAGTCATTGAGAAGTTTGATTATGTGTTCGCCGAGAACGGGACGGTGCAGTATAAGCATGGACGACTGCTCTCTAAGCAGGTCAGTGTGCCAGGGGTGCCCCACTTTTCCACAGTGGGGCAGTCAGAGGTGCCTTCTGTGCTGGGCTGGGGGAGAGATGCTGTGCCTGTCTCGGGGTCAGGCAGCCCAGGCCACACTCAGAGCCCTGTGTTCCTTGCCCAGACCATCCAGAACCACCTAGGGGAGGAGCTGCTGCAGGACTTGATCAACTTCTGCCTCAGCTACATGGCCCTGCTCAGGCTGCCCAAGAAGCGGTGAGGTCCCACCAGCCTGATCTCCAGAACCTGGGGCCTGAGGGAGGAGAAGTGTGGGTCCCTCAGAGGGAGCCTGGAGATACTTGGGCCCTTGATTTTTTGGGGGAGGAGTGTGGATTCTTGTCCCCTTTGAAGTCCTACAAGGCTGGGGTCCCAGGTGGGGCTAGGTTTGAATTCAGGTTTGTTCTGGTTCTCTCTGGCTCCCCGCCCTCTTGCACCACCAGTGGAACCTTCATCGAATTCCGGAATGGCATGCTGAACATCTCGCCCATCGGCCGGAGCTGCACCCTGGAGGAGCGGATCGAGTTCTCCGAACTGGACAAGGTACCACTAGCTGTGCAACCTTAGGTCTGTGGGGCCTCAGTCACTCAATTTCTCTAAGCCTTTATTTTCTCATCAGTAAAACAGACTGTGGGAGGTGTTCTGATTCAGCTGAACCCTTTTGGGCACCCGCCATGCGCCACTGTCACAGACACACCTGCATCTTTCCAACCCTGCTGGTCCCCCTCCCTAGGTGACCAGCACCAGCAGCCACTCGCTGAGCCAGACCAACACCTGGGAACACCATTTCCACCTTCCCACCCACCTTGGGTCCAACAACTCCTATTTCCTCAGCCTCTTGAGTCAGTGTCAAATCTGTTCATTTGCAGAACTGAGACCCCACTCGCCAGATTACCACTTTCCCTCACCCCAGCCTGCTCCAACTTTCCTCTCTGTCTCTCCCTACCCTCGCATAAGCCCTGTCAGCCTGCTCTCCAGCAATGCCACTGAGAACCTTTCTTTTCTTTTTTGGGGATAGAATCTCATTCTGTCACCCAAACTGGAGTGCAGTGTCATGATCTTGGCTGACCACAACCTCTGCCTCCTGGGTTAAAGCGATTCTCCTGCCTCAGCCTCCTAGGTAGCTAGGATTACAGGCGTGCACCATTACGCCCTGCTAATTTTGTATTTTTAATAGAGATGGGGTTTCTCCATGTTGGTCAGGCTGGTCTTGAACTTCCAACCTCAGGTGATCTGCCCACCTCTGCCTCCCAGAGTACTGGGATTACAGGCATGCGCCACCACACCCAACCATATATTTTAAGTAGAAAGGCCGGGCGCGGTGGCTCACGCCTGTAATCCAAGCGTTTTGGAGGCCAAGGTGGGCGGATTACCTGAGGTCAGGAGTTCAAGACCAGCCTGACCAACATGGTGAAACCCCATCTTAAAAAAAATAAAAATAAAAAAAGAATATATTTTAAGTAGAGACGGGGTTTCTCCATGTTGGCCAGGCTGCTCTTGAACTCCTGACCTCAGGTGATCCGCCTGCCTCAGCCTCCCAAAGTGCTGGGATTACATGAGCCACCGTGCCGTCCCATGAGAACCTTTCAAACACGTCAGCCGCATCTACTAGCCCCGCTCCCTCGCTTATAGTCCTTCCATGGCTCCTTGTTGCCAACTGGATGATGTCCTAACCCTCTGCTACAGTGCCCCAAGCCCTGAGAGCTCTGACTGTCTCCAGCTCTCGGGGTCTCCTCTCTGTGTCCTTCAAGCTCCACATTCTATTCCTGGAACACACCAAGGTCCACTCACCTCTGCCTGTGCTACCCCTGCTAAACCATGATGTGAGTTTTGCTTTCCTCCCCACCGCCTCCCTCCTTCTCGGGGATGGATCAATCCACCATCCAAACCTTTCCACGCTGGCCTGTCCACATTGTTCCATCATTCTGTCTCACCTGTTCCTCGGCTCTCCCTGCCCTCTGCTCCAGCCATGGCCTCCTGGCTGATACTAGAGACAGCAGTGTCCCACTTCAGGGCTGTGCCTCAGCCAGAGCATACCTCTCTCAGGCCCAGCTCATCCCTCTGCGGGGCCTCCCAAAGCACCACTGCACTTCCTGCCCCTTCCCCTCCCTTATTTCTCCCCAAGCAGCCTTGGCCATCTTCTGCCATCTGCTTTTAAAATCCAAATTACTGTCTGTCCCCTTCCCAGAACTGTGAGCTCTATCAGGGATCAGGGCAGGGATTTCTGCAGCTTGGTTTTTTTTTTTAAAGACAGAGTCTCACTCTGTTGCCCAGGCTGGAGTGCAATGGCACAATCTGGGCTCACTCTAACCTCTGCCTCCCAGGTTCAAGCGATTCTCCTGTCTCACTCTCCCAAGGAGCTGGGATTACAGGCTCATGCCACTATGCCCAGCTCATATTCGTATTTTTAGTAAAGATTGGTTTTTACCATGTTGGCCAGGATGGTCTCCACCTCTTGACCTCATGATCTGCCCGCCTGGGCCTCCCAAAGTGCTGGGATTATAGGTGTGAGCCACTGTACCTGGCCTAATTTTTTTTTTTTTTTTTTTTTTTTTTTGAGACAGAGTTTCGCTCTTGTTACCCAGGCTGGAGTGCAATGGCGCGATCTCGGCTCACCGCAACCTCCGCCTCCTGGGTTCAAGCAATTCTCCTGCCTCAGCCTCCCAAGTAGCTGGGACTACAGGCACGTGCCACCGTGCCCAGCTAATTTTTGTATTTTTAGTAGAGAC
>PVKV010043113.1:0-10275 GCA_004027835.1 Alouatta palliata | reverse complement strand
GAATTTATCCATTTCTTCCAGGTTTACTGGTTTGTGTGCATAGAGTTGTTTGTAGTAATCTCTGATGGTAGTTTGTATTTCTGTGGAATTGGTGGTGATATCATTTTTTATTGCATCTATTTGATTCTTCTCTCTTTTCTTTTCTTTTTATTAATCTGGCTAGTGGTCTATTTTGTTGATCTTTTCAAAAAACCAGCTCCTGGATTTATTCATTTTTTTGAAGGGTTTTTTGTTTCTCTATCTCCTTGAGTTCTGCTCTGATCTTAGTTATTTCTTGTCTTCTGTTAGCTTTTGAGTTTTTTTGTTCTTGCTCCTATAGCCCTTTCAATTTTGACAATAGGGTGTCGATTTTAGATCTTTCCTTGCTTCTTGTGTGAGTGTTTACTGCTATAAATTTTCCTCTAGACACTGCTTTAAATGTGTCCCAGAGATTCTGGTATGTTGTGTCTTTGTTCTTGTTGGATTCAAAGAACATTTTTTTTTCTGCCTTCATTTCATTGTTTATCCAGTCAACATTCTAGAGCCAGTTGTTCAGTTTCCATGAAATTGTGTGGTTCTGAGTTAGTTTCTTAATTCTGAGTTCTAATTTGATTGCACTGTGGTCTGAGAGACTGTTAGTATTTCTGTTCTTTTGCATTTGCTGAGGAGTGATTTACTTCCAATTATGTGGTCAATTTTAGAGTAGGTGTGATATGGTACTGAGAAGATGGTATATTCTGTGGATTTGGGGTGGAGAATTGTGTCGATGTCTATTAGGTTTGCTTGGTCCAGATCTGAGTTCAAGTTCTGGATATGCTTGTTAATTTTCTGTCTCATTGATCTGTCTAATATTGACACTGGAGTGTTAAAGTCTCCCACTATTATTGTGTGGGAGTCTAAGTCTCTTTGTAGGTCATTAAGAACTTGCTTTATGTATCCGGGTGCTCCTCTATTGGGTGCATATCTATTTAGGATCGTTAGCTCTTGTTGCATTGATCCTTTTACCATTATGTAATGACCTTCTTTGTCTTTTGATCTTTGTTGGTTTAAATTCTATTTTATCAGAGACTAGGATTGCAACCCCTGATTTTTTTTGCCCTCCATTTGCTTGGTAAATCTTCCTCCTTTTATTTTGAGCCTATGTGTATCCTTACATGTGAGATGGGTTTCCTGCATACAGCACACTGATGGGTTTTTGACTTTTTATCCAATTTACCAGTCTGTGTCTTTTGATTGCAGCATTTAGCCCATTTACATTTAGGGTTAATATTGTTATGTGTGAATCTGATCCTGCCATTTTGATGCTAGCTGGTTGTTTTGCCCATTAGTTGATCCAGTTTCTTCATTGATTCGATGCTCTTTACCATTTGGCATGTTTTTGGAGTGGCTGTTACTGGTTGTTCCTTTTTATGTTTAGTGCTTCTTTTAGGAGCTCTTGTAAATTTGGCCTGGTGGTGATAAAATCTCTGAGCAATTGCTTGTTTATAAAGGATTTTATTTTCCTTTGCTTATGAAGCTTAGTTTGGCTGGATATGAAATTCTAGGTTGAAAGTTCTTTTCTTTAAAGATGTTGAATATTGGCCCCCACTCTCTCCTTGCTTGTAGGATTTCTGCCGAGAGATCTGCTGTAAGTCTATTGGGCTTCCCTTTATGGGTAACCTGACCTTTCTCTCTGGCTGCCCTTAGCCTTTTTTTCCTCATTTAAACCCTGGTGAATCTTATGGTTATATGCCTTGAGATTGTTCTTCTTGAGGAATATCTTTGTGGTGTTCTCTGTATTTCCAGGACTTGAATATTGGCCTGCCTTGCTAGGTTGGGGAAGTTCTCTTGGATAATATCCTGAAGAGTGTTTTCCAGCTTGGATTCATTCTCTCCATCATATTCAGGTACACCTATCAAAGCTAGATTCGGTCTTTTCACATAATCCCTTATTTCTTGGAGGCTTTGTTCATTTCTTTTCACTCTTTTTTCTCTAATCTTGCCTTCTCATTTTATTTCATTGAGTTAATCTTCAATCTCTGATATCCTTTCTTCTGCTTAGTTGATTCAGCTATTGAAACTTGTGTACGCTTGCTAAGTTCTCATGTTCTGTTTTTCAGGTCCATCAATTAATTTATATTCTTCTTTAAGCTATTTTTTCACATTAGCATTTCGTCAAATCTTTTTTAAGGTTCTTAGTTTCTCTGCATTGGGTTAGAACATATTCTTTTAGTTCAGAGAAGTTTGTTATTACCGGCTTTCTGAAGCCTGTTTCTGTAAATTGATCAGATTCATTCTCCATCCAGCCTTTTTCCCTTGCTGGTGAGGAATTGTGATGCTTTGGAGGAGGAGAAGTGTTTTCGGGTGTTTTCATCCCTTTTACACTGGTTTCTTCCCATCTTTGTGGCTTTATCTACCTGTGGTCTTTGTAGTTGGTGACTTTCAGATGAGGTCTCTGAGAGGATGTCCCTTTTGTTGGTGATGAATTATTTCTGTTTTTTAGTTTTCCTTCTAACAGTCAGGCCCCTCTGCTGTAGGACTGCTGGAGGTCCACTCCAGACCCTGCTTGTCTGGGGATCACCTGTGGGGGCAGCAGAACAATGAGGGTTGCTGCCAGTTTCTTCTGTTGTCTTTGTCCCAGAAGGATACCTGCTAGATGTCAGCATGACCTGTCTTTTATGAGGTGTCTCTTTGGATATACGGGGGTTGGGGAGCTGCTTGAGGAGACAGTCTGTCCCTTATAGGAGCTCAGGTGCTGAGCTGTGAGCTCCATTGTTCTGTTCAGAGCTGCTGGGTACGTATGTTTAAGTTTGTTGCTGTGGAACTCATAACCACCTTTTTTTCCCCAGGTGTTCTGTCATGGGAAGGTGGGGCTTTATTTATAAGTTCCTGATGTGCTGCTGCCTTTTTTCAGAGATCCCCTGCCCAGCGAGGAGATAGCCTAGTCACAGTCTGCCAGCAATGGCGTTGCTGAGCTGCTGTGGGCTCTGCCCAGCTGCTGTGTGAACTTCCTCACGGTTTTGTTACTGAGGCAGGACTCGGCTTGATAGCAACGTAAATCTCTATAGTAATGGGCTAGGTGAAAATCTTAATTTTTACTTGGTTTTACATTTTTGTTTTTTTTAACAAAATTATCTACATTTTATTTTTTCAGAAAGTCATTATTTCCACCCCCCAACCCCCGAATGCCTTTTATGTAAACTTTACATGTTGGGCAATTGTAAAATCCTTCTGGCTAGATCTGATATTTCTTGGATAGGTTGCATGTCAAGGAATGAAGAGATTCTGGAGAAATCTTAAATTTACAAAACCCAATTTATATTATCAGTAATATTTGAAAACATTTCTCTTAGTTTTTAGATATCTTCCTGTTGTCAGAAAGGTTAATTGGCCACATAGCAGTGTATAATTATCATCTGAGACAAGCGAGTTCCTGACCCTTTACTGTTAGCAAATCTTTGTGTTAGGAGATCATAGCTCTATTTTCTTTCCCTTTTTGACATTTTTAAAAAGTAGCTGACATTCTATTTCTATTTCATTCTTTAGAGACATGCATTTATCTGTGTGTTCATTCATTCAACAATCATTCATTGAGCACTAGACACTGGCACGGGAAAGAACACATCTTGTTAGGTTAGGTCACTCTGCCAAATTCATGTAAAACTGCCTATCTTCTTGAGCCTTTTGTTTTTCTAAAAACAATTCCTCCCATTGGCCTTTTTCTTTAGTTAGTGGCAACAAAGTAATCTTTTATGATACTCGTGACGACTAAAATGACAAGATTCACCCTAAAAGCTCCCTGTATAGGAACACAGTAACATGTTTGCACAAATAAAACTGCAGTAATACGTTACTGGGGGCATGATGGCATAGTGATTTCAACAGCGTGGACTTTGGAGGCAGTCGGTTTGGATTCATATTCTAGATTTACCATTTACTAGTTGTGTGACTGCAGGCAAATTTCTTAACCTCGGTTTCCTCATTTGTAAAATTCAGATAATTATGGTGCCTATTTCATAGGATTGTCGTAAGTATTAAATGCATTAATATGTATAATATACTCATTATAGTGCCTGACACATCAGAATATTTACGTGTTAGCTTTTGTTATTGTTACTTTTTTTTTTTGAGACTGTCTTGCTCTTGTCACTGAGGCTGGAGTGCAGTAGCACACTCTTGGTTCACTGCAGCCTCTGCCTCCAAGGCTCAAACCATCCTCCTACCTCAGCCTCCTGAGTAGCTTGAACTACAGGTGCACACCACCATGCTCAGATAATTTTTTGTATTTTTGGTAGAGACGAGGTTTCACCATGTTGCCCAGTCTGGTCTTGAATTCTTTGGCTCAAGCAATCCTCCTGCCTTGGCCTCCCAGAATGCTAGGATTACAGGCATGAGCCACCATGCCTGGCCCCTAATTTTTTTTTTTTTAACTCATGAAAACTTCCTCGATTTGTGATTTACATATCGATTTTATTTATTATTACTTTTAATTTTTTTTTTTTTTTGAGACAGAGCCTCACTCTTTTCCCTAGGCTGTAGTGCAGTGGCACGATCTTGGCCCACTGCAACCTCCGCCTCCCAGGTTCAACCTCCCATGTTGGCCAGGCTGGTCTTGAACTCCTGACCTCAGGTGATCCACCCGCCTCGGCCTCCCAAAGTGCTGTTAGGATTACAGGCGTAAGCCACTGTCCCCAACACATGTACATTTTAATCTCATGTTATTCTAAACAATAATGTTTAGTATACTACAGAAAATCACTCATCATACCAAGAACCAGGGAAATCTCAACTTGAATGAGAAAAGTCAATAACAGATACCAATATTGAGATCACACAAGTGTTGGAATTATCTGACAAGAACTTTAAAGTAACCATGGTAAAAAACGCTTTAGTGAGCAATTACAAACACACTTGAAAAAAATTTTTTTAGATGGCGGGCCAGGCATGGTGGCTCACGCTGGTAATCCTAGTACTTTGGCAGGCTGAGGCGGACGAATCACCTGAGGTCAGGAGTTAAGACCAGCCTAAGCAACATAGCAAGACCCCACCAGGTGGGGTGGCTCATGCCTGTAATCCCAGCACTTTGGGAGGTTGAGGTAGGCAGATCTCCTGAGGTCAGGAGTTAAGACCAGCTTGGCCAACATGGTGAAACCTCATCTCTACTAAAATACAAAAATTAGCCAGCTGTGGTGGCAGGTGCCTGTAATCCCAGCTACTTGGGAGGCTGACACAGGAGAATCACTTGAACCCAGGAGGCAGAGGTTGCAGTTAGCCGAGATGGAGCCACAGCACTCCAGCCTGAGTGATAGAGTAACACTCTGTCTCAAAAAACAAACCCCCCCACTTTTTTTTTTTTTTTTAAATAGCTGGGCATGGTGGTGCATGCCTATAGTCCTAGCTACTTGGCAGGCCAAGGTAGGAGGATTGCTTGAGCCCAGGAGCTCAAGGTTGCAGTGAGCTATGATCACCATGCCATTGTACTCCAGTCTGGGCAATAGAGTGAGACCTTGTCTCTTAAACAAACAGCCCAGGTGTGGTGGCTCACACCTGTAATCCCAGCACTTTGGGAGTCTGAGGCGGGCAAATCATGAGGTCAGAAGTTTGAGACCAGCCTGGCCAAGATGGTGAAACCCCTCTCTACTGAAAATACAGAAATTAGCCGGGTGCAGTGGCAGGTGGCTGTAATCCCAGTTACTTTGGAGGCTGAGGCAGGAGAGTCACTTGGACCTAGGAGGCGGAGATTGCAGCGAGCCGAGATTGTGTCACTACACTCTAGCCTGGATGACAGAGCAAGACTCTGTCTCAAAAAACAAACAAACAACAACAGCAAAAACAAAAACAAAAACAAACAAAAAAACCTAAAAGCAAAGAAAACAAAAAAACAAGAAAGAAAAGAAAGGGAACATTTCAGCATAGAAATGGAAAATATGAAGAAGAACCAAATGAAATTTTAGTAGTGAAAAATATAATTGAATAAAAACTTGCTAGTATTTAGGTTTAGACTTGACCTAATTCTGGTTCAGTTAAACAACAAAAATTCATAGCTGGTGCTTTGTATTTCCTATTGTATTACATCATGAGCACATAATAGTTTCTGGTTGTCCTACTTTTAAAAAGTGAGGCTGTTAGTGATTAATTCATTCAGGTGGTATTAGCCTGTTCCTTCCATTGTGAAGTTCCCTGACCAGTCTTCTCTTTATTCTTGGTGTTCTGAAATTTTACAGTGATTATTGATGTGGATCTTTTTTAAAAAATTAATTTTGCTGTGAAGTCTCCAGTCTCTTTCACTCTGGAAATTCATCTTCTTTAAAAAAATTTGTACAGACTTATGAGATACCTGTGAAATTTTGTTACATGTATATAATGTGTATAGTAATCAAAGAGTATTTAAGGTATCCATCACCTGAGTACATTTCTGTTAACTATAATTACCCTACTCTGCTATCAAACACTGAATTTATTCTTTCTATCTAACTGTATGTTTGTACCCTTTAATTCAGTTCTCTTCATCCTCCCTCCCCACCACATTCACCCTTCCCAGTCTGTGTTCTCTACCTTTCACTCTATACCTCCATGTGATCACATTTTTTAGCCCCAACATGTGAGAACATGTGATATATGTGCCTGGCTTACTTCTTAAGATAATGACCTCCAGCTATGTCCATATTGCTACAAAATGATATGACTTTATTTTTTTTTTGTGGCCAAATAAAAAAGTTCCTTGTATATTCTGGATATTAGTCCCCTGTTGAATGAATAGTGAGTGTAGGGATGGGTAATGGTCTGGCCATGTAGAACCTAGTGATGCTTTTAAATTTTTGTGTTAATTGGGAGAACTCAAACCTGTAAAGTACATTGATAACATTTTAGAAATAAGCCCAGTAACTCAATATCTGGACCATTTATGCTTCTCATACTGAGGCTTAGAAGAAGTCAGAAGACAGTACCAGACACTGTGGTGACACCTTCATACCGAAGCAGTCATGGCAAAATTTCCATGTTCTCTCATCTATTTTGTTTAAAGGAAATATTTTTTCCTAAAACTCATCTCTGTACCAGGTTTAAGGATGACTTTCCATATGCTCTATCACCTTCTCTGCCATCTTTCTAAGGTGCTTAGAGGACTTTATCATCCCAGGGGAATATTTAACTCTTTTCATTCCTAAATATTTTACTTAGAACTTAACATTTTCCCAGAGACAGTGTGAAGTCCTTTCAATGGAAACCTCTTCATAGACCCTGAAGTCCTTATGATCAATAGGACTTTACAGAGATATACTTTTATTTATGAGTATTATAGATTGCAGTTCTCCAATTATGGCAATTTCATTTTGGTGTGTCATATGCCACTCAAAACAGTATAACGCCCACTGGAACCACAGATCACCTAATTGTTTTCAATGGATGATGATTTAATACATTACAAAGTTGAATCTAACCATTTTTTATACCTTAGATCAGTGATTTCCAAATTTTTTGACCCAGACCTCAGTATGAAAAATTTACCTTGACAAACACACACACACACACACACACACACATACATGCATACACACACATACACACATAGAGAGAGAGAGAGAGAAAGAGAGAGAGAGAGAGAGAGAGAGAGAGAGAGACATATATATAGCTGCTGGAACAAGTTTGAAGAAATAATACCCTTATGATCAATGTTACACTCTTATACTTCGTATTCTATTTAATTTAAAAATATGTGCACAACAAAATGACCTATAGTTTGTAAAACATTGCAGTGTGGTTCTTCATAGTTTTGGGGAGTAGAGTGGATTAGGCTTTGGACCGTTTTGTGACTTTGATGAATGTGCTGGAATCTGTTCTCAGAAAAATGCACATACAAACTTTTTTTGTGTGTGTGATGGAGTCTCACTCTTGTCATCCAGGCTGGAGTGCAGTGGTGCAACCTCAGTTCACTGCAACCTCCACCTCCTGGGTTCAAGCAGTTCTCCTATGTCAGCCTCCTGAGTAGCTGGGATTACAAGTGCCTGCCATCACACCTGGCTAATTTCTGAGCTTTTAGTAGAGATAGGGTTTCACCATGTTGGCCAGGTTGGTCTCAAACTCCTGACCTCAAGTGATCCACCTGCCTTGGCCTCCCAGCGTGCTGGGATTACAGGTGTGAGCCACTGTGCCCGGACCATATCAACATTTTTGTATATGTCTTCAGGAGATTCACAGTTTGGGGCAAAACATGGACAACCTAGTTTTGAATGCTTCCATGCTAGATAAAATTTGGAATTATCTTGCTTTGTTGATAGATTTCACCCAGCATGTCCGGACAAATTTCATCAACTGTAGAGCAGATATTCTGCCCTTCTTTCCTCTTGCTATGTATTATTAATACAGGGTTACCAGAGAAACCATGTAATAAACAAAACCACAAAACCATGTAATAAATAAAATTTTGTTTTACATATGAAGATTAAAATTCTTGGGGGTCTTTATTTTTCCTGGATGTATAGTTGTCTTTATATTTGGATTCAGCACACATAGAACTGGGAGAGACAAACCTTTGCTTATGATATATTAGGAGCCATTGTGTCCTTTGCAAAACTGCTCCAGCTCTTGGCACATCAGTCTTTTAGCAACTTCAGGCTGATTCCTCAGTTATCTTCATTTTTGGTGGAAAAGTTTATTTACTACCAGTCACCTTTCCTAATTGCTCTGTACACCACCATCTGGTAATTAGAATGAGCCACCGCACCGTTAGCATGTTTTGGAAGACCCTGGCTTTTTGTTGTGAACTTTGCTGTCTTCCCTCCCTTTTACTTTTCATGCTTTCTGTATTTCCTTCCATAAATATTAATGGCGTTTTTTTTCTGTGTGCCAGGCTTTGTTCATGTGGGACTACAATGGTGAGAAAAACTCCATGTCTGGGCATGCCTGGCTGATCTTCACCTCTTTCTTCTAGGACTTTCCTCTGGGGTTAGTTCTCTGGTGCCACCTTCAGTGCTCTCTGTGGCAGCTCTGCTGCTTGCTTCTGGCTTTACTGGGTTTTGGTATTTAACCGTTGCTTACCCACACTGGAAATTTCCACCTGCAGTTTTTCTTCTGCCTAAGGTAACAAACATGTATGTGTATCTTGTACCATTTTTCTTTTGCCTAGAACAACAGACTTTTTGTCTTTTAAGTAATAATGTAAATATGCAAATCAAGAAATATAATTTCTGCTGTTGATATGTCTGGGCTGCTGTTTTAGAACTGACATCGTGGGAAAATGGTGTTAATGTGCAAAAATTACCTCAGCGTTCAGAGTTAGGATCTTTGAAAGATATTTTGACAATAAGGACGTTTTCAACTGATAAAATATTGATTCATAGCATTTGAAACATTATTAGTATTCTTTCAAGAGCAGACATCAATCTCAGAAATCTTGTGTACAAACATGACAGAATTGGTCTGTATTACACTCTGATAAAAATCACAAAATTGTTTTATTTTTCCACTTTTCTATGAGTGTGAAACATTTGCATATTATTACAATAACTTCCACAGCCTTTGAAGCAAAATCTGATAGATTGTTAATAGTGCAGTTAAAAATGGGGGCATTACATTCATATTTTGTTGCAGTTACCCAACAGATTTTGAAAATAATCTTAAACCCTACATAGTTTATAATCAGGGTTAGCAAATACACAGCATGCATGCTGCAAGTTACCCTTTCAGTGTATGTAGGAGACATCTCTAATCAATTGCAATGTTGTTTCCTGCTGAGCTGGAGTAGTCTCACATCCTCTCCAACATAGTGATCTGGTTGTTGCTTAGTGCAGATAGCCTGTGGCATGAAAACGATTTGTCATATTGGTTTTGTACTTAACCGTTGGAGTGAATATGTCAGCAGAATATCCAAAAAGTCCACTTAAGTTTGGAAAAGGAAAAAATATAATGAGTTAGAAATGAGGTACAACAAGGTAGTGGTTTAGGCAGAGGTGGTAAACTTTTGTTGGCAAAGGGCCACATGGTAAGTATTTTAGATTTTGTGGCCCACATAGTCTTTGTCATATGTACTTGACCTGCCATCATAGTGCAAAAGCAAGATAGACAATATGTAAGTGAGTAAACATGGCTGTATTCCAATAAATCTTTATTTATAAAAGCAAGCAACAGGCCAGATTTGGCCACTGGGCCATAGTTTGCTAGCTCCTGGTTTAAATCAGTGCTGTTCAAAATGAATTATGTGAATAAGTGGTGGTAGTATCATCTGTATGCATGTTACAAATGTAGATCCCTATGCTGTCCTCTAGACTTACTGAATCAATCTGGGATGGGGCCCAGGAATGTGTGTTTATTAGCTGATGA
>PVKV010043112.1:0-10278 GCA_004027835.1 Alouatta palliata | reverse complement strand
GGTGGGGAGTTGGGGAGGGATAGCATGGGAAGAAATACCAGATATAGGTGATGGGGAGGAAGGCAGCAAATCACACTGCCATGTGTGTACCTATGTAACAATCTTGTATGTTCTTCACATGTACCCCCAAACCTAAAATGCAATAAAAAGTATATATATTATTAAAAAAAAAAAAAAGTTAAATTCCTGTTTTAGATCTACCATTTGATCCAGCAATCAAATGTGGGTTTTCACATTGTGCTTTCTCTAAAGTAGGAATTTAACTTTTTTTTTTTATAAAAAATTTTCTATTTCAAAAGATTTTTAAGGAGCAGGTGGTGTTTAGTACATGAATAAGTTCTTTAGTGATGATTTCTGAGATTTTGGTGCACCCATCACCCAAGCAGTATACACTGTACCCAATGCATAATCTTTTATCCCTCACCCCCTCCCACCCTTTCCTCCAAGTCCCCAAAGTTCACTGTATCATTCTTATGCCTTTGGGTTCTCATAGCTTAGCTCCCACTTAAGAGTGAGAATATACAATGTTTGGTTTTTCAAACATTAGATCAAATGGTAGATCTAAGATAGGAATTTAGCTTCTATCTACTACTGGGTATGTACACAGACGGAAAGAAGTCATCATGTGAAAAAGATACTTGCACATGCATGTTTATAGCGGCACAATTTGCAATTGCAAGAATATGGAACCAGCCGAATGCCTATCAATCAATCAGTGGATCAAGAAACTGTGTGTGTGTGTATATATATACATACACATGTATATACATATATATATACACATACCTATGTGTGTATGTGTGTATATATACATATACATACCTGTGTATGTGTGTATATATACATATACATACCTGTGTGTGTATATATATATATACATGAATAAGTTATTACATACATATAATATATATGTACACCATGGAATACTACTCAGCCACAAAAAGGAACAAAATAATGGCATTCACAGAAACCTGGATGGAATTGGAGACTACTATTCCAAGTGAAGTAACTTGGGAATGGAAAACCAAACATTGTATGTTCTCGCTCTTAAGTGAGAGCTAAGCTATGAGAACACAAAGGCATAAGAATGATACAATGAACTCTGGGGACTCGGGGGAAAGGGCGGGAGGGGGTGGGGGATAAAAGACTACACATTGGGTACAGTGGATACCGCTCAGGTGGTGGGTACATCAAAATCTCAGAAATCATCACTAAAGGACTTACTCATATAACCAAACACCACCTGCTCCCTAAACACCTTTTGAAATAAAAGATAAATTTTAAAAAAAGAAGTTAAATTCCTACTTTAGAGAAAGCACCGTGTGAAAACTACTAGTCAAACTTCTTCATGAAGCCAACACAAAGGCCTTCGTCTTTCGGCCTCTACTTTCCTCTTCAGCTTCATCTTTGAATGTGCTTCAACTTGTACCCTATGCTTAACACTGATTTTTACATCCCCAGACATTCCATGCTATTCTATGATTCTGTGCCTTCCTTTACTTTGTTAGCTCTTTCTGGAACAACATATATGTTATAAACATAACCTATATTTCCTTGTCCATCTGAAATACTCTCAGAAAACCCCAGGGAATAAGTCTGTGGAACTTTCTAGACCCTCCCCTTTCTCTACTCAAATCATGCTTTCCTACACTACCTCTAAGCTTGCAGCATCATGTGTAGAGTTTTTGATGATGTCCTATAATTATTTCTCTCATACTTGTGCACTGTGCTAGACTGTGGGTTCTTTTAGGGCAGAAACAGCGTTTTATTTACCTTGATATCTCTCACACAGTGCAAGATCGCTAGGGATGCTTAATACATGACATTAGATTGAATCAAACTGAATTGACTAAAAAACAACTGAAATGTAAAGTATAAATTTGAGATTTGCAAAACTTTAACTCCTGATAGAGCCATCTTTTCATTTCATGTGTCCCCTCTGCATACTTGTTTATGTTCTAGAGAGCTTGCCACTGGGTAAGTTGTCTTTGCAAGTGGTCCTCCCTGATCAGGTTTATTCCTTCATTCAACAAGCATTGATGGAGTGGCTATGGTGTTTCAGGCCCTGCATCAAGAGCTTTGGATAGAAAGATGGATGAGCCAAGATGCATGCCTCAAAGAACTGATGACAAGGTTTCCTAAATGTTCAGGAAAAAAAAATTAAACCAAGTAAAGAGGGATTATTACCATGTACGAAATGCAACAATGTGCCTTGGTGGGGGCAGGCAGAGAAGAAAGCATTCCGAGAGAAGGGCCAGGGAACACCACCCAGACAAAAAGATGTTTGCACGAGGCCTTGAGTAGAAAGAAGGGTTTTCAAAGAACATAGGTATTCTCTAAATTCCCCTAAAAAAAATCCCAGCCAGTTTTAATAGGTAAAATTGCCCTTACCTGAGAAAACTTTAAGCCACAGTATTGCCGAGTTTCTTTCCCATGTCTTCTAAATCTATCCTGAAATCCGAAGAGACATTTCCCGCCAACTTTAACAGTACTTTGGCAGAACTGACCTCCCTGTTAATAAGCTATTAGGATACTGAGAGCACTGAAATAGCCATTATCGTGTTGCTGTCTTGTTGTGATTGGCCATATTGTATTAACACAGCCAGAAGACATAGCCAGAGTGAACTAAGAAACAAAGGTTCAGGAGACCCCCCACCCCCGGCCAAAAAAAAAAAAGCCTTTAAAAAAATCACATTCAAGGAAAAAAGAGAAATGATGGCGACAGAAGCCTACGAATGGGAGAAACAGTGTCAGTAGGTGACGGGAAACATGAAACTCTGGGTTATGGCTTTGCTTATATCTTCTCTGAAAAAAGATGCATTGCAAATGGTAGAAGAAAAATGGGCAGACTATTCACAAAGCTGGTGGCTGTTCTAGGTAATTCAGATCTCCATGCCCAATAAATTTTATAAGGAAATTTAAAAATCCCCTAGGTGAGTGCTGTTGGGGATTTCTGGGGAAAATAGAAGTGGGGGCAAACCCTAGAAATTTGTTAAATGTTGTGTTTTTCAAACAGTGTGCGTCCCAATGCTTAGCTTGAGCCTAAGCCATGTCCTTGGGCCACAGTTTGGATCTACTTTGGTGTGTCTAGAGAGGCGGATCCATCAGGAAAATATATTGAATTAGAATCTTCTAGTATTTCTAACTTATCGTGGCCGGGTGCAGTAGCTCACCCCTGCAATCACAACACTTTGGGAGACTAAGTCAGGAGGATTGCTTGAGACTAGTCTGGGCAACATGGTGAAGCCCCATCTCTACACACACAAAAAAGTACAGGCTTGTGGTGACGCAAGCCTGTAGTCCCAGCTACTTGGGATGCTAGGGTGGGAGGATTGTTTCAGCCCCGGATGTGGAGGCTGCAGTGAACAGACATCGTCACTGCACTCCAGTCTGGGCAGCAGAGTGAGATCCTGTCTCAAAAAGAAGAGAGGAGGGGAGGTGAGGGGAGGGGAGAGGAGAGGAGGAGAGGGGAGAGGAAAGAAGGGAAATGGAGGGGAGGAGGGGGGAGGGAGGGGGGAAGGGAGAGAGAGGAGAGGAAAGGAGGGAGGGGGATGGAAGGGGAGGAAAGGGGGAGGGGAGGGAGAGAGAAAGGGGGATTTATTGTAAGAGAAGAAGGAGTCATCAGACAAAACCTGGTCCAATAAAAAAATATTTGGTTATTGGAGGTAATGAGCAATTGTCAAGTGTTAGCCTATCACCTGCACTTGATCAGGAAATTGGCAATCTCACATACTGATAGGAACGTGAACAGGCACGACCACCAGTTGGGAATCTATCTTCCCTTTGAAAGAAGGAGTAAGGTCCAGGAAAAAGTCAGCCTGAAGGATGATTATATGCTTATTTGTTGGTATGTTCTTAATGAATCCTCTTTCTGAATTTGGACTTGATTATAACTCAACACTGAAGGAAATTAAAAAGTGCTAGTTGTCTTAGGTTCTAAACTTTGTAAAGAATGGCAGAAAAATGATGATGCAATTTTTTTAATGCTTGTTCCAGGTGTTTTTAATTTATCTTTCACCATTTTTTCTTCTGATAGAAGAATGTTCTAGTCCACATTGGTAATTTCTCTCAAAACCCCGGGACTGAGCCGTTTTTGCTGATGGTTTTAGCGTGCAGTGTTGAGAGACATGAACAACTGAGCTGCAGAAGGAGTCGTTTTGCTCCTTTATGGAAACGAGGGCCATTTGGAAATCTGCTCTCCCTCCTTCCCTTCTCATAGAAAGAGCAGAAACTCAATCACACTCAACAGCTTTAAGTGGGACTGATATTTGTCAGATACACCTTAATGCTAGGTCTGTTGTGTTTCTTTAAACTCAATACTTCTAAGGGAATGCAGTGAGAAGGTGCTAGCATTCGAGCTTTGCCTATGGGGTTAGACTTAATGACCTTCGAGATTCTTTCCAGATCTGCAAAGTGTTTATTTTGAAAGCTTTATAACCCCTGATGAGATCTATAGTCATTGCAGAGGGATTCAGAACCATTTATAAATTTGTGTTGAACATGGGACACCAAAGAATGCGGGTATTCTTATCAATAGGTAATGTGCGAGCAAACGGTGAAACTTCTCTTGAGATTTGTTAGAATGGATCAAAAGTATTTAAAATATGCCTACCCTTTAACATAAAGCACTTCTTCTAGAAATACACCCTAAGGAAATATTTAAGAGTGTTTTCAAAGAATTTAGCACTAAAATGTTCTGTTTTTTTGAAACAATTTCTGGAAACCAGAAAGTCTTTACATGTCCAGCAATAGAGGACGCGTGCAGTGAATTGTGGTTGTGTGCACTGGTACACTGTGTAGCCATCAAAAATGAAACAGTGTATGTACATTTATTCTAATGAGGGGACAGATTATAAAAGTATCATCACATTACGACCTCATGTTTGTAGCAGACACACATATAGACATCCAAAAAACTTCCTGATAGAACTACATCAAAATATTAACAGTTACATGTTACTACCAGTGGTAAAAGCTGATTTCTATTTTCACGTCTTTATATGTATTCTTTTTCTAAATTTTTACAGTGAGTAAAGATTCGCATTGCCAAAAAACTTTCAAAGACCTGAGAATGTATTAATATATGTATCCATGTTTGCATTCAATAATTATTTATCAAATGCCTCTTATTCAGCAGGCTTTGTGCATAGGCTAACCTTTCTATCAAATGTGTTAACTATTTGATCGTTTCTTAGTAACAGATGAGCAGAAGAAGCCTAGTAAAGTAATGAAAAATCAACAAAAAGGTCGAAAAGCTTATTTAAAGCCACATAATAAATTCAAAACAGCAGCCAGGACATGTAACCTCAGATCCTCAACGCTGAACCCCTTCAACAGATGCTGTTCTCCTATTCATCCTAATTTGTGTTCATTGTCTGTTAGGACTGAAAGGTACCTAGAAGAGGTCATTTGAAGAAAGCACTGGCCAGAGTACTCTGCAGCTGCTCCCATGAAGAAGAGTAGTACATTTTCCACCCCACCTCCAATCTTGGCTGGTCCATGACTTCATCGTGCCATTTCTGAGCCCTAGACCACCAGAGACTGCATCTTTCACTTTTTTAGAACCTTTGACCAGCACGTGAGTCACCCTGGGTTAGTCTGCTAGAGAATGAGCAAGCTAGTGAAGAAAGGTCCCAGTCATCCCCATCATCCATCATAAACCAGCTGACCAAAGACACATAAGTGAGCCCCTCTGAGGTCAGCAAAACCACTCAGAAGCGTCTAGTCCTAAATGCCAAGCCACAGAATGGGGAGCTAAATAAATGTTTGCTGTTTTGAACCACAAAGTTTTGGGGTGGTTTGTCATGCAGCAAAAGCTAACACATACACCCAGGCTCACCTCATCCTCCTCATTTTTCAACTGGAAGAAACCAGTGAGGAAAAGGAGGTGCCCCACTTAGAGTCACACTGTAAATCAATCAAACTGAGAGAAGAGCCAAATTCTCCTGACTGCCATGCACTAAACGCTTCAGAAAGGAAAAGGTTAACCCAGTTCACACACTGTTCACAAACACAGAATTAAAACCTTGGCAAAACAATAAGGTAAATTGGCTCAGGTCACCATGTGCTCCATGTCTTCCTGCCAGTTCAATCATTTGGCTGCAGGAGAAAGGGAAAAAAACCACATCCTATTCTACTCCTGTCCCGCCCCAGCCAATTCCAGTGTTTCCCCAACGTACAGAACACCTGGGAGTTAGGCCTCTGGAGTCTCAGCAGTGTCCACGCTCTTGCCCTCTCTTCTCTTTTCTTCTTTTTCCCTCCTGCCCTCCCCTGTCCTTCTTCTCTTCATCAATCTTTCTTCTTCAATCACTCTCTCTCTGTTTCTCTCAAAAGCCAGAGACCCCCAACCCACTCCTACATCTTTTCCTGACCTCGCCCACCTCCTACCTACACAGAAAAATCAAATCAACAGAAAAACGAATCAAAATTTGCAACCTCCACTGAGCCTCAGGATTGCCCTAACAACTACTCACAATATGCACCAAATCAAAGTGCGTGGCCCCCAACGTTAGCCGATTAATCCTCACAGCTGCCTCGTGTGTTAATTAGACCTCATTATTCATGAGTTACCGACCACAGAAACAAAGCCAGAAGAAATAACTGCCATACCCAAGGCTCAGAGGCAGGACAGGGGCCTTGGCCCTCCTGGCCCTGGGGCGGAGGCCGGACACAGCCCATGAAGCCACAGCAGTCCCCCTGGTGCAGACCCAGAAGCCGGTGCCAAGGGGCGGCTCAAGCCTTTCCTTTTCCACTAGCCACAGGTGTGTTTTACCACAGCCTAACTAGCAGCTACTATTTATTCTCTGGGATTTTCTAAAAACATGCTTGTGCAGATTTTCAAGCCAAAGGCATTCCCAGCATCACTCTTTATTAAATCGACCCACACAAATGTATTGAAAATCACGAGCATTTTGAAACATACTGAGTCCTTTATGGCTGGAATAATCTAATAGACAAGCTGTTGTTAATTTACAACCTTAATTTTCAGACACACTTCTTGAGTCAAAAGTACTTCCTGCTCCGTAATTCCTGTAGGGATACAGGTGGCCTAGGACTAAGTACACATCTACTGTACATTAAAATGTATTTCTTACTTAACTTAAACATTTCTGAAATCTCAAGTTTATGTCTAGACTATTTTAATCAGCTAAATGTCATAATAAGCCATATGTTGGTCTTGATTGGTTACATACACCAGCCCTACTCATAAAGTATCAGAAGGTGTTTTTAAAAAGAAGTCTGTGTTTGTTTTACCAAGAAAATGGTACTTTCAGTCTATCATATCAGACACGCTGGCAAGCAGAAAAGGACCTTTCGTAACCAGTGGAAAAAATGGGGTTTTCTCCCTCTTTTCCTCTCATTTACCACTCCGTCAGTACCACTTTTAAACTTCAGAGTTTAAGAGCAATAAGCTTCTATTCGCTGAAAATGGCACTTGACCACTATCCACAAAACATCAACACAGAGAGCAGAATGGTGTTGAGCGGGTATTCTTGTTGCTGCTGTTCCCATTTTTACAAGGGTTCTCTGCTTTCAGTTTCTTCCCACCTGAGTTGGCTTGCACCCCTCAACCCCAAAAACACCTACCAAGTCACCCAAACATAGGAAGGAGAAGTAAGAGCATTGCTGACTAAATCAATATCCAAGTCTTCATTGTGCACCTGTCATGGCCGACGCGTTGCGTTAGGACCTGCAGCCACAGTCATGACCACGGAGGTCCTGGCACCTGCTTCCACAGAGCCTGCGGTCTTACTGGAGGAAAAGACATTAAACAGATAATTCCACAAATGCTCATAGACATGCATTTTCACTAGAGCTCTGAAGAAAAAGTGCTGAATACTGCAGGAGTTCACACCAGAGACACAGACAGGTACAAAGGAACAGAAAAGGGTTCCCCAAGGAAATGACATTAGGCTTTGACCTTAGGAATAAGTCGGAGTTGGTCAGATGGAGGGTGGGTGTGAAACTGAGAAAAAGATGATGAGATAGACAGGAAGGGAGAGAGGGAGAGAAAGAGAAGAAGGAAGTAAGGAGCGGCAAGGAAGGAAGATAAAGAAGATGAAGAGAGAAGATGAGGGAGGGGAGGGGAGAGGTGAGGAGAAGAAGGAGAGGAAAAAGAAGGGAGAAGGGAAAGAATTCATATCTGTGGCTGGGTATGGTGGCTCATACCTGTAATCCCAGCACTTTGGGAGGTCAAGGCAAGTGGATCATTTGAGGTCAAGAGTTTGAGACCAGCCTGGCCAACATGGTGCAATCCTGTCTCTACTAATAATACAAAAATTAACTGGGCACACCTGTAGTCCCAGCTACTTGGGAGGCTGAAGCAGGAGAATTACTTAAACCTGGGAGGTGGTGGTTGCAGTGAACCAACATCATGCCACTGCACTCCAATCTGGGCAAGAGAGTGAGTGAGACTCCATCTCAAATTAAAACAAAAAAAAGATTCAAATCTATTAACTTCTTAAAACTGCCTAAAGTAACTTGTTTCCGATTGTAAAGAAGCATGATTGAAAGAGCACTCATTAATCAAATTAGGAAACACGGGCTTTCTTATCAATCTAAAGAGGGCTCTTAATGAAAACTGTGAAGTCACATAAACACACACATTCGTGCACGCACACACACAATGATACTTGAGAGGAAATAAGTAAATTGAGTTTTAATGTTGACACTTGATAAAACTTTATGAACTGTGGATTGAGAATAAGAATTCTTGCATGTAGACTTTTTTTTGGAGATGAAAATGGTCCTGAAACTTGGTTACGTCAAGCCTGGATAGAAACACAGGGAGAGTTTGTTTCCAGCATACCATGCAATCACATAATTGCTCTTGGTTCACATAATCTGAAGAGCAGGAAATATTTTGTAATGACAACTTTTGTAAATGATGATGTTTCTCTGGGCATCTTCTCAGTGCGTGTTCTGTCTTCCTCAACTGGAATGAGTCGAGGCTTGGTGGGGAAAGCATGTGATAGCTCTGTCTGTGTCTCTCAGCTGTGTCTGCAAACTGCATTATGTTAAGTTCATCGCCACGCCCCCGCTGAATCAGGATCTACACTCCGCTTTAGCTTGTTCAGGCACTGGAGTAGTTTAGGTGCTGTTCATCAGCTGTTTCTCATTCCTCTCCTTCCAGACAGATGACTGTATTTCTCTCCCCACTGGAAATGAGGCTTGACCACCTGACTCGAGTTGTCCAATGAATTGTCAACAGAAGTGATGTGAATCACTTCCAAGGGGAAGTTTCAAGTGCTGGCACAAGATTCACCTCTCTGGGGCCGGGCGTGGTGGCTCAGGCCTGTAATCCCAGCACCTTGGGAGGCCGAGGCGGGCAGATCACGAGGTCAAGAGATCGAGACCATCCTGGCCAACATGGTGAAACCCCCGTCTCTACTAAAAATACAAAAAGTAGCTGGGCGTGGTGACGCGCGTCTGTAGTCCCAGCTGCTCGGGAGGCTGAGGCAGAGATTGCGGTGAGCCAAGATGGCGCCACTGCACTCCAGCCTGGCACCTGGTAACGAACTGAGACTCTGTCTCAAAAAAAAAAAAAAAGATTCACCTGTCTGTATTTCCCTGTTGCTGTGATCTCGTAAGTATAGTTGGCCTGCCCTCCATATCTGCAGATTCTGCGTCCACAGATTCAAACAGCCTTGGCTTGAAAATATCAAAAATAAAAATAGATGGTTCTGTCTGTATTGAACATATACAGACATTTTTTTCTTGTCATTACTCCCTAAACAATTAGGAATAACAACTATGTACATAGCAGTTACATTGTACTAGGTGTTATAAGTAATCTAGAGATGATTTAAAGTATATGGGAGGATGCATGTAAGTTATATGCAAATACTATGCCATCTCATATAAGGGACTTGAGAATCTGCAGTTTTTAGTATCCTGTGGGCATCCTGGAACTAATCCCTGGAAGATACTGAGGGATGACTATACTTATCAACATAGAGCTCTGTCATGCTGAAACCTAAGTAACTGTAGAATGCCCTTCTGGCCTGCACTGCACATGTAGCATAGGAAATAGAGTGTGTCCTGTTAAGCTATAGAGATGGGGGGTGGTTTGCAATTGTACTATAACCAGCCCATCCTGGCTTCATAAGAAACGATGAGTTTGCATCCTTTGTAGGGACATGGATGAACCTGGAAGCCATCATTCTCAGCAAACTGACACAGGAACAGAAAACCAAACACCGCATATTCTCACTCATAGACAGGTGTTGAACAATGAGAACACATGGACACAGGGAGGGGAGCATCTCACACTGGGGT
>PVKV010043111.1:0-10279 GCA_004027835.1 Alouatta palliata | reverse complement strand
AAACCATTCAGGACATAGGCGTAGGCAAGGACTTCATGACCAAAACAGCAAAAGCATTGGCAACAAAAGCCAAAATAGACAAATGGGACCTAATCAAACTCCACAGCTTCTGCACAGCAAAAGAAACAGTCATTAGAGTGAATCGGCAACCAACAGAATGGGAAAAAATTTTTGCAGTCTACCCATCTGACAGAGGGCTAATATCCAGAATCTACAAAGAACTGAAACAGATTTACAAGAAAAAAACAAACAAGCCCATTCAAAAGTGGGTGAAGGATATGAACAGACACTTTACAAAAGTCCTCATATTTTAAATATTTAGATATTCCCTTGAACTTAAACCTCAAAATGAGTTAGAGAGATATCATAGTAATACATTTGTGACAATGAGCCATGACTGGTCTTTTCTATTAGCGTCTGATTTCCTAATAGTATCTTATTTCATTTTGGGTTACCTTTCCTCAGTTTCCTAAAACAGCATTTTATACACAATAGGCAACTCAAAATATATTTTGTTTATCGAAAAGGTGGAAAGGAATTCATGAACTAGAAGGAAGTTAGGAAGCCACAACTTAATATATGTTCCTATTGAAGAATGAGGCTATTAAAAACATCAGCCCATCTAGGTACTTGGCTCTCATGTTAATAAAATGGGAATTCAAGTCAATGGATCAAGACTTGTGTCCAAACACTGGGATACTTTTTCTTTCGTCGAGATAAAGAGGAAAGGCAAGGGCCTTATCTATTACTTTCAAATCATTTTTAAAACTTGGATTATGGCTGCCTTGCATCCTCATTCTTTTCCTCTCTAAGCAGAGAGCAGCTGGCACTGATGACATCAGTGTGCCTATTAAGCAGTAGTACAAAAGGCTTGTTAAAAACGGAAAGACATCTAACTAGAAGTGACTATAACTAAAAGTACTATATTAAGGTTGTAGTCTCAATAGGGACATGGAGAAAAATAATTAGAAAGAAAAGCATTGTCATTGTGTTAGCTTCGAGGGGATGTTTTTCTATGTGTAATTAAACTGTTTAATTAAAAATGCATGGTCTGAAGACAGTGCCCCAAGGAACTGTCCTAGACTTAGGCTAGGCCCTTGGGCCTTGAGAGAATATTTCAATTTTTTAAATAAGGCCTCAAAAGGACCTTAGTTTTTATATTCGATTAACTTATCCAAAGTGAATTTCTAAATAATTTTAATTAAAAAATATTTTAAATTTCCCACATATTTTAATTTTCTCTGTTGTCAATCAATATACATTTCTGGGTCACATTTTAAATTTATATTTTAACATTTTATTGAAGTATAAAATATGTACATTAAACTGATGAATTTTCACAAAGTGAACATTTTCATGTATCTATAACCCAAATTAAAAACAGGCATTAACAGCACCTGAGAACTCCTCTTTTTTTCCCCTACATGCTCCGATCTTCCCCTAAGGGTAATAACTGTTCACATTTTCTATAATGATAGTTTTTGTTTAAAATTGTATATAAATTAAATCTTAGAGTATTTACTTTTTTTTGCATCGAACTTCTTTCTTTTAACATTATTTTAGGGACATTCATTCATATTATTCCATGTTTTTATAGAAGCTTCTCATCGCTACATAGTATTCCACTGTGTTAATATACCACAGTTTATATATTTTGCCATTGATGGGCAATGTGTTTCAAGCTAGAGACACAAAAAGCGTTGTTATAAACATTGCAGTTTCTCTATTAGTAAATGCATTTCCTGTTGGTGTATACTGAAAAAAGAAACTGTTAGGTTATAGAGGATATTCATTTTCTATTGCTCCTGTAACACGTTACCACATATTCAGTGGCTTCAAACAATATAAATTTATTATCATAACAGTTTTGGAAGTCAGCAATCTAAAATGGGTTGTCAGGGCTGCCTTCCTCCTTGGAATTCTTGACTTTTCCAGCTTCCCGGGGCCACCTGCATTCTTTGGCTCATGATCTCTTACTCAAAGCATTCTGACCTCTGCTTCCATCTTCTCTTCTCCTCAGTAACTGTTCCTCTGCCTCCTGCTTATAAAGGTCCTTGAGATTGCACTAGGCTCACTCAGATTATCCAGGATAAGTACCCCATCTCAATATCCTTAACTTAATCACATTAGCAAAATCTCTTATTTTCCAAAGAAGTTGTATCAGTTCACATTCCCACCAGTGGTATATGAAAGTTCCTTCCATATCCTCACCAACTGGTGGAATAATTTAACACCTTTCATATATTTACTATATGTTTGGATACCTTTTTTCTTGAAGTATCTATTTAAGTCAGTCAATTTTCTGTAAGCTTTGTATATTTTATATTTTTAGAAATATTTGCATATATCAAATACAAATTATTTGTCATATACATGAATTGAGAGCATCTCCTACTCTGTGGGTTGTTTTTTCATGCTCTCTCATTTTGATGAACAGAATCTTATTTTAACATGATTGATATGGTTTGGCTATGTCCCTACACAAATCTCATCTTGAATTGTAGCTTCCATAATTCCTACATGTCATAGGGGGGATCTGATGGAAGGTAATTGAATAATAGGAATGGGTCTTTCTCCTGCTGTTCTCGTGTTACTGTGCAAGTCTCATGAGATCTGATGGTTTTAAAAATGCCAGTTCCCCTGCACATGGTCTCTTGCCTGCCACCATGAAAGACCTCCCTTTGCTTTTCCTTTGCCTTCTACCATGGATTGTGAGGCTTCCCAAGCCACGTGGAATTGAGGCCATTAAACCTCTTCCTTTATAAACTATCAAGTCTCAGGTATGTCTTTATTAGCAGTGTGAGAACAGACTAATACAATGGTGAAATGTTAATTTATAATTTTTATTCTTTTATAATGAACACTTTCCTGTGTGTCATTTAATATATATTTCCTAATGTCAAAGTAATAGAGATGTTATCTTATGTTTTTACTAAAATATTCATTGTTTATTTTCTATTTAGATCTAGAATTCATCTATAATGAATTTTTGTGTGTAACATCAGGCAGGGATACGAGTTTATTTTTTTATATGGATGTTGAATTGAACTATTTTTTTTTAAAATGGGAAAAATTCTAGATCCAAAGACTCATTTTCTTCTTAAAAAAAAAAAACCCTAAAGATTGACATTGAATTACTGACATAGAGATGTGAAAAGGGTTGGGATAAAAAATTTTTTCTACTTAGAAAATAGCGATCTATTAAATATTTAAATATTAAAATGATGCACTTAGAGATATGATTAAGATTACTTGGACAACAGAAATTTTGAATAATATTTACCATAAAAAATACTTAGATAATGTATAAGGAAACATAAAAGATAAAATAATCAGGTTTCAGAAACAAGAGACTGAAAAAATTATAATTGTTGAGACATGATATTGCTGGCTCCTTGAGGAAAGAATAAGATGGTTGGTGACTGAGAGATATTTCAGTCTTAGGGGCTTAGATGGGTTTTAGCAACCACAGAAGAACTCAAGGAAAGGCATAGATTCTGCTTAAGTTGAGATGTTGGAGCTACAGGTTCTCCATTACCCAAGAAAGTCAGCATCATAGTGAAAGGATAGTTTAGAAGAAAAAGAAGTTTACCATCATAGGCAAGGTGCATTTATCTGTTTGTTCCTGGGCACTGAGTATAGCAAGTAGAAAACAAAACAAAAGTACTTCACATACCCATGTAAGTTTTGAAACTTGCATCCTCAATAAGAAAATTATTTCTGGGGTATTGAAGCGCCTTGGACACTAGCATAGACAAGTATAAAATTGCTCAGGGTAGAGAGTGAATTTCCCTCAGCCAAATTATAAATAAAATGTTCTCACAAAAAAATAAGCGCAGATAGATATATGCTTATAACACGTATGCCTCCAGTCATGATTGAGTAAATGGTACCAGACTTTCCTCCTAGTGTAAACAACTACATACTGCATAAAATATTGAAAGCAACTGCCTTCAGGCATTGGAACATAGGCAGAGCATCTGAGACTTTTGAGATAGGGGAATATATGAGGTCACCCTGATAGTCACCCAGGCTTTCTGAATGGCAGGGCTTTTCTTGCCATAGTGCAGAGAAGAAACTCCTAAATTGAAAGGTGATCTTGTGAGGTTAAAAATGTGTAGATCAGAATTGGGGGCTGCAAAAGTGACTGAGATTTACATAAAAGAACTGGAGAAAAGAAGTCTTTGTGAGAGTGGGGTGTTGGAATAGTAATTCTATGTTGGTATACAGCAAAGGCCTTTGGCCAAGGGCTACACTATGCACTTGCAGGTAAGACCCTATAAGACTTAGCAGAGATTGCTTCCTACACGCCTGAGAATCAGATGCAGTGCAAGGTATCATTGGCATTGTGACCTTAAGAACATGTTTTCCTGTCAGGAAACTGTGTTTGATCTTTGCCCTGAACCCATTACTTTCTTTGAAAATATTTTGCTGGATAGTGGTTAGGAGTGAGAAACAGTTTTGTATCTGAATCTAGTAATTCCTAGCTTGGAAATGATTCCTTAAGATTGTGCTTAATAACTAAAGAGTTCATTTTTTAACTCATCTTTCTCTGAACATATTCTTGTACATAGCTAAAAGAAATCAGTATTCTGCATGGAAATCTTCTTAGCCAAATCCACAGATTCAATAAATATATCTTCTGTTTTCCTTATTGTTGCAGGTGACCATGTTGCCACATTTTCTACCACATATAACACAGGTTACCTTTTTTACTGTTTCTAATAAAATATCTTCACTGTCCTTCCACTGTGCAACAATAGTTTCCTCAAGCTCTTTGTCTTCTGCTCACTATCAGTACACATATTTTAGGGTTTGGTTATAGCAGCACCCACTTGCAAGACGAATTTCTGTTGGTCCTACTTATTGATATGTAACAAAAATTTTAAAACTTACTGGCAAAATTAAAAAAAAATCATTTATTATCTCATGGAACTTCCATTTTGACCAAATAGTTATTCTACTGGTCTCACTTGGGATCTCTCATATGGCTGCTGTCAGAGGACATCTTGGACTAAATGGAATCGGAGACCATTATTCTAAGTAACGTAACTCAGGAATGGAAATCCAAACATTGTATGTTCTCACTTACAAGTAGAAGCTAAGCTATGAGGATGCAAAGGCATAAGAATGATAGAATGGACTTTGGGGACTCGGGGGGAAAAGGTGAGTGATGGTGAGGAATAAAAGACTACACATTAGGTATAGTGTACACTGCTTGGGTGATGAGTACATCAGAATCTCAGAAATCACCACTAAAGAACTTATTGATATAACCAGACACCACCTGTTTCCCAAAAACCTATTAAAATAAAAACATAATAACACAGAAAAAAGCATGTGAAAAGTTCTATGGCTAATCATGATTTTTAAAAAATACTGTTAGTAAATTGGAATAGAAAAGTATCTTCTTAACTCAGTAAAGGTTACCTTCCAAGACCTATAACATGCATAATTCTTAATGGAGAAATGTTAGAGACATTCTATTTTAAAGGAAGAACAAAATAAGTAAGCCTATTCACATGAAAATTTATAGCTTTCACAAATACCAGCAATAAATAATCAGAAAATGTAACTTTAAGATAAATATTATTTATAATAACAAAAAAGGTACCTCTGAATAAATCTAATAAAAGTTATATAGAGATTTTATGGAAAAAATATAAAATTTCAAAGAAAGACATAAAAAGACACAAATAAGTTGAGAAATTTACCATGTTTATGTTTATAAAGACTCAAAAAAGATGTCAGTTCTTTATATTTTCATATATTCAAATTATTTTCAATCTACCAGTTCGTTTATGTTGTTTGAATTTGTCAAACAGATCCTTTAAGTTACATGAGAAACTGAAAATAGCCAAGTCCTGAATTTTTATGAGTATAAGAGAAAAATCACCCTACTAAATGGTAAGACTTACTAAAAAGTATGACAATTAACATATTTTGATATCTGTGAAGACATAAATATCTTGGTGGAAATGAAAAAAGAACCCCAAAATAACTCTCTGTAGGAAGACTAGTAAGTGTTTTGAGTGGCATTATAATACAGTGGAGCAAAGGACAGACTTTTCCATAAATAATGGTGGTAAAATTGGCTATCCATATGGAAAACTGAAATAAATGTAAAGAAGAAATCAAGAATATCTTCATGATCTTGAAATGTAAAATAATTTCTTAAATAACGATTTAAAAACACAACTATGAAGGAAAAAAGATGAAGAATGATACATTTGCCTACATGAAATTAAAGAAAAAACTCAAAATGACACAAGACACACTAAGAAAATAAAAAACCAAGTTTTGAATTGGTGGAAATATTTACATCCCATATAAATTAAATACTATTTACTTCTCAGAATATATGAAGAAACCTCTGCAAACCAGTAAGAACAAAAAGCACAATTAAATAACAATGGGAAAAGGACTTAATGAGCCAAGGGCACATACAGAAAATTCATGAAAGAGAAAATCTGTTTAATAATATATAAAATGGTCATCAGCTTTACTCACAGGGTAAAGGCAAGTCAAATTTAGGGAGAGAATTGTAAGTTTAATGGATGAACAACATGGACTTCAGAGACAGACTGCCTGGGTGCAGATTCTGGTTCTATCTCTGACTACCTGAGTGACCTGAACCTGGGAAAGTGATTTTACATCTTTGGGTCTGTTCTTTCATCAGTAAAATGGAGATAAAAATAATACTTTCCTCATATTATTAAGTGCTTTAGAACATATTAACTGTTTAGAATCATGCTTGACATAATAAGCACTCCCTAAGCCTAAGCAATTAGTATTAAAACAATAGGATTTCATTGGACTCTCATCAAATTGGCAAAAATCATTAATTCAGATAACACCATATATGGCAAGATACAAGAAAACAGAAACTACTGTATTTCCGGTGAAAATATAACATTCGATTTGAAAAGCAATCTTGCAATAGTAAAATTGGAGATGCACATACCATAAATATTCACTTCTAGGAGTCTCCACTTCTAAGAGTGTAAAAATATTTCACCCATGAACAGAGCCATGCTGTTAGAGTTTTTTTTTTTTTTTAAAGCACAAATGATGTTGAGTGATAAACCTAACTGCAAAAGATGTGTACAAAATTGACATCATTGATGTAATTTTAAGACAAAAATCCAGTTTACATCATTTATAGATACTTGTACATATAAGGGAATGATAGACACCAATTTCAGAATAGTGGTTACTTCTAGACGGAATGAAGAGGAAAAAGATCTAATGATAGGATAGGAAGAGTGGCTTTGGCTGTATCTGTAATATATTAGTAGAGAAAGAAAAGATGGGAAGGAGGAAGGCAGAGAGGGAGGGAAGAGGGCTGGAGGGGAAGGAAAGAGAGACAGAAAGGGAGAAGGAGATATGAAAAGAGAGAATATGACAAAAAATAATATAATTTATAGGTACTGTATATAGTTGGATAGAGATCACATTATTTACGAAGTATGATCTGTGACCCCAATCTTCCCTACCTCTTCTTTGTGTAAATAAAATTTTATTGAACTATAACCATGCTTATTTGTTTATTCGTCGTCTATGGCTGCTTTTACATTTTAATGGCAGAATTGAATTATTGTGAGTGAGACCTTATGGCCTGCAAAGTCTAAATTATTTATTATCTCAGTCTTTACAGGAAAAAAATCCCAATGTTTGGTATAGAGTAGAATATATACTTTTCCTAAAAATTAAAATATTTTATTATTTTGAATATATGCATTAGAATGTAATGACTCATAAAGGAAATTGATTTTTTGAGTGATTTTATTCAAAGGCCTTGTTAATAGTAACTTGTTAACTTCCAATTTCTTTCAAAGGCAAAAGTCAAAAAAACATATATTTAATCATGAGAAAAAATTCATTACCCTATATTTCATAAGAAATAACAAGGATTTAGTTTCTTATAATTCATTCCCCAAATAAAATTTAATGAAAGTCCTAGTTTTCTCACTACAGCTCATAATCCTCAGGATCATTAAACCTTCTTCATTTACTCTGTTACCTCCTTCTGTAATCTAGTATTAGTTAACATTTCCACAATAGGTAATATTTATTTAGCTGAGACCTGAAAATGAGAGAGGATAGTGAATTAGGAAGACAGGCTAATTAGACCCTGACTGCAATGGCTCAAACACAAGATAATTTTTGTTTTTGTTTTTTCTCATTAAACAGTTTGAAGCAGGTGCTCCAGAGGGGAGGAGGGAATCTGCTCCAGGTGGATTTTCAAGAACCCAGGCTGATAGCAACTTGGTCATAATTTATATGTGCATTTGAGGTTCCTCTCTGTGTCACCATCCCAAAGAACATTGATGGGCACTGTTTGGAGGCTTTTTGAAACAGGATTAGATTATGGCGCAGATAACATTTGCTCCCATTTCATTGGAGATAATTTGGTCATATGGCCACACCCAACTGCAAGTCCATTTGAGAAATGAGATAAAGATTCATGCTTGTGCAACCACAGGCACAGCTATTAAGGGGAAGAGACACCCCAGATAGGAAGAAGAAGATGTAGGCAGAAGAGTAATATTTTAAGAGACTAGAAAGAAGAGTAAAGTAGGCCAGTAAGTTTTTCTTTTCTTTTTTTTTTTAGATTGGTTGGTGCAGGATGGAGTTTAGATAATAATGTTTAGAGGTTGAGAGTAGAATTATTGGTGAAGCACAGGAAGAGATGAACCTAGAGAATACTCAAGTTGCCCATAGTTGAGAATGCCAGAAAAAAAAAATACAGGATTTCTGATTAAGTTTGAATTTCAAGTAAATTGTAACTATTTTTTTTCAGTATATTTCCCAAATAATAATTTTCTTTAATAACTCTAGTAATGCTAGGTATTATTAAATTGTTTCATGTCATACTAAAAAGGTTACACTCATTCAGGTGAGTAATATTGATGAAAGGTTTTGAATATGTGTATGAAAGTTATGGTCACATGAATGTTAAAAATGTCATGCTGAAAGCACAAAGAAACATAGATTTTATCAGGCTAATGTCAGAAGCAGGAAGAAATAAACAGTAAAAGAACTATTGTATCTCTGCAAGATTCTAATTTCAATTATTTTGGATATATAATAAGAAATGAGATTGCTGGATCAAACAGTATTTCTGTTTTTAATTTTTTGAGGAACTGTCATATTCATTTATTCAAGATCACCAAGGAAACAATCTAAATGTCCACTGATTGATGAATGGATGAAAATGTGAGATATATATGTGTATATGTGTATAAAACACCAACTTTATACCTATTCTTCCTGCTCTTGGCAACCATCATTCTACCCTCTGTTTCTGTGAGTTTGACTATTTTAGATATCTCATATAAGTGGAATCATGTAATATCAGTTATTCTATGACAGGTTTACTTCACTTAGCATAATGTCCTCCAAGTTCATTCATATTGTCATATTGTCGCATATGGAAACGTTCCTGAATTTTTAAGGCTGAATAATATTCATATATATGAATCATATATATGAATATGATTCATACATATGATTATCATATATATGAATATGATTCATATATATATATAATTGAATATTATTCAGCCTTAAAAATTCAGGAAATTTTACCATATGCAACAACATGAATGAACTTGGAGGACATTATGCTATGAAGTAAGCCTGTCACAGATGAACTGATACTGCATGATTCCACTTACGTGAGATACCTAAAATAATCAAACTCACAGAAACAGAGGGTAGAATGGTGGTTTCCAAGAGCTGGAAGAATAGGTATAAAGTTGGTGTTCAGTGGGTACACTGTTTCAGTTATGCAAGATAAATAAATTCTAGAGATCTGATCTGCTTATGGACATTGTGCCTATAGTTAACAGTACTGTATTGTGCACTTAAAAAATTGTTTCGTTTTGTTTTTTTTTATATATACACTTTTTATTGCATTTTAGGTTTGGGGGTACATGTGAAGAACATGCAAGATTGTTACATAGGTACACACATGGCAGTGTGATTTGCTGCCTTCCTCCCCATCACCTGTATCTGTTATTTCTCCCCATGCTATCCCTCCCCAAATCCCCACCCCCTGCTGTCCCTCCGCTTTTCCCCCCCGACAGACCCCAGTGTGAGATGCTCCCCTCCCTGTGTCCATGTGTTCTCATTGTTCAACACCTGTCTATGAGTGAGAATATGCGGTGTTTGGTTTTCTGTTCCTGTGTCAGTTTGCTGAGAATGATGGCTTCCAGGTTCATCCATGTCCCTACAAAGGATGCAAACTCATCGTTTTTGATGGCTGCATAATATT
>PVKV010043110.1:0-10281 GCA_004027835.1 Alouatta palliata | reverse complement strand
TTCTCTCCTTTTTTCATATGGGAAATTCCTTTGAAAATGATTTGAAGCTTGGACAAAAATTCCACAGCTGTATTCCTTAGGATCACTTTGCAGAGTCTTCAAGATCCAGATACAGAGGAAGCTTCAATTCAACCTTTCAGAGAAGACATTCCAGCTCGCATGATCTCATCAACCAAGAGAATGTTGGTGGCAATCACAGGGCAGGAGTGAAGAAGCTGTTTCTTTACACAATAGTTATCCCATACGCCTACTTCTGCTGCTACCATTGGCTCACCTGTGTTGAGGTCCACACCCACAAGCTGACCGGATTCTGAATGTTCTGCTTGAATTTTAACTAATGTTTCCTGAAGGTCAAAACCAGAGTTCTGAGCAAGAACCTTGGGAATAATGAGCAATGCATCAGCAAATGCTTGGACGCCAAGCTGTGCCCTGCCCTTTACGCTGGTCTTGTATTTCATCAGGGCTTCTGCCATTGCCACTTCCACGGCACCAGCACCTGGAACCACACAGCCATCATCGATAGCATTTTTGACAGCCCTCAAGCCATCCCTTACTGCATCTTTGATCTGAGTGAGTGTGTGCTTATTTGGTCCTTTGATCAATAATGTGACAGAACGAGGGTTGTTACATTTCTCAATAAAGGTGAATTTCTCTTCTCCCAATGTATACTCATATACAAGGCCTGCATGTCCCAAGCAGTCAGGACTTAGGTCGTCAAAAGAATTCAGGGCTATCCCACCACAAGCAAGAGTCAACCTCTCCATATTTCTCCTTTTAGCTCTGCGAAGAGCGACTATGCCTTCTTTCGAAAGAGCATCTAAGGAAAAGGGGTCAATTCCCTTTTGATTAATAACAACAAATCCTTTATCTGAATCACCACAGACTTTCCTTTTCAGTTCTATTATTTTTTTAATTCTATCTTCAATGAATTTTCTTTCAGCTTTTACAAGTTTTTCTCTCTCTTCTGCACTCTTGTAAAAAAAGCCAGAATTCACTTCTGTTTTTTCATATTCTAATGACACGTTACATGTGAGGATGTATGCATCTTCCACCCTTTTCTTCATATCAGGATGCCGTGCTCCGTGGTCCAAAACAAGCCCTCTGATTAAGCTTGTATCAGTTTCAGATTTATGTTTCATCTCCATGATCTCAATCATGAAGAGATCAACAGGTTCATCTTGTTTTTTAATGGCCAAAATGGAGTCCACTACAGCCTCTGTTAAGACATCTGCAAGTTCAGCATGAACTTTAGTAAGAAGAGATGTTCTGGCCACATCTATAAGTGTTTCCCTGTCCATCTCTTTGCTTACTTTGACTTCTTCCAAAAACTGAAGGGCCTTTTCCTTTGCAGCTTCAAATCCTTCAGTAATTATTCTGGGATGAAGGCCTTCAGAAATATAGAGATCTGCCTGTTTCAGCAGCTCTCCAATGATTAGGACATTGGAAGTTGTACCATCACCAGTTATATCATCCTGGGCTGTTGCTACCTTTGCTATTAAGGAAGCTGTTGGGTGCTGAATTTGCATTTCGTGAAGCAGCACATTGCCGTCTTTAGTAAGCTTGATGTCCCCAGCGCCAGAAACAAGCATCTTCATGGTGCCCTTGGGCCCCAGGTTGGTCCTCAGCACGTCCTGCAGACCCCGCGCCTCGCTGATGTTGACCGCCAGCACCGCCTGTGCTCGGGCCACCTCGGCCTTGGGGTTCAGGGTCTTCACCGCCGCCATAGCTGTTCCACTGGAGGAAAAGGCACAACTTTTGCATATACAGTATGCAAATTGAAAGACAATAGTTGAATATTACAAAATATCCTTCAACTGACATATGCAACTGTTGTGAATATCATGCTAAATGAGATAATGGTGATGGTTGCATAACTCTAAATATACTACAAATCATTGAATCATACATTTTTACAAAAAAAAAGGAACTGACTCACTCTTGGAACTTCAGAGTCAGAGTCAGGCTGACTGAGGCATATCTATTGAGGACTTTCACTCCGTCTCTCAGGCCTCCATTCAAATCTCCCTCAGCTCTCCCCTTGTGCTGACAAAATGCCACCATCCACACAGTTTCAAAGACCCATGTAGAAAAGCCTGCGCCTTTTCCAGCAGCTGAAGCCAGTCTCCTTGGCTTTGATTGGCCAGGCTCAGGCTCTACGCCCGGCCTGAAACTGGAGGTAGAATCAGCCCAAACCACAAGGACGCGAAGCGAAAGAGGGCTGTTGCCAGTAGAAAGAGAAGGGATACTGGAGATCCCCTCCTCACCTCCTTGTTCTGGTAATAGAACCCTACTTTTCCCTTGGGAACACGCCCCACCTGCATTTTACTGGCCCGGTAAGGGTGGGCCCAACTTGAGATGTTGGCCAGTATGGTATCCACCTTCCTGGGCTGTTGACTCTTCCCCAGAAATGCCACTCTGGGGCCGGGCACGGTGGCTCACGTCTGTAATCCCAGCACTTTGGGAGGCCGAGGTGGGAGGATCACGAGGTCAGGAGATCGAGACCAGCCTGACTAACACGGTGAAACCCCACCCTACTAAAAATACAAAAAATTAGCTGGGTGTAGTGGCACACGCCTGTAGTCCCAGCTACTGGGGAGGCTGAGGCAGGAGAATCATTTGAACTCGGGAGGCAGAGGTTGCCGTGAGCCGAAATTGTGCCACTGCACTCCAGTCTGGGTGACAGAGCAAGACTCTGTCTCAAAAGAAAAAAAAAAAAAAAAGCCACTCTGGAGTCTCAGAGAGAAAAGGCAGCCAGCACTGAGGCATTTCTGGGGGACAGCACTCCCAAGTTCCCACATGAGCACCCACCGGCGTGGCTCCTGCAGAACTGGCCCCGCTGCCTGGCCGCTGTCCCTTCAGTTCTAGGAGCTGAGCTGCGTCCTCCCCTTTCTGGTTTACCTTGAAGTCGGCCAGAGTTGGCCTGCATTGCTAACAAATGACCCTGACTGATAGAGACACTTACTCATAGAGTTGCTGAAGATCACTGGCTGAGATAAATATTGTACAACAGTTAAAATGAAAAACATAATAAATTTTAAAAAGATCATTGGCAACATATATGAAGTTATGGGCCCCCAATTAATAATAGATATTATTATTGTTTCTTTCCCAAGTGTCTTGAGAACATTATTTTTTTCTTTTTAATAGATCTTATTTTTTTAGAGAAGTTTTAGATTTACACAAAAATCAAGATGACGGTACAGAGATTCTATATACTCCGCACCAGTTTCCCCTATTATTAACATTGCATTAGTAAAATATATTTGTTACGATTAATTAACAAATATTGATACATTGTTAACGAAAGTCCATAATTTATTCGTATTTCTTCATTTTGACCTAATGTACTTTTTCTGTCCCCGGATCCCATCCAGGACCCCCTATGACATTCAATCATCATATCTCCCAACGCTCTTCTTGGCTTTGACCATTTCTCAGAATCTCCTTGTTTTATTTATTTATTTAAGAGATGAGGCCAGGTGCAGTGGCTCATGCTTGTAATCCCAGCACTTTGGGAGGCTGAGGCAGATGGATCACCTGAGGTCAGGAATTTGAGACCAGTATGGCTGACATGGTGAAACCCTATCTCACTAAAAATACAAAAATTAGCTGGACATGGTGGCAGGTGCCTGTAATCACAGCTACTCCAGAGGCTGAGGCAGGAGAATCACTTGAACCTGGGAGGCAGAGGTTGCAGTGAACTCAAGACCTCACCATTGCACTCCAGCCTGGGCAACAGAGTGAAACTCTGTCTCAAAAAAAAAAGAGAGAGAGAGAGAGAGGAGGTAAGTTTTTTTTTTTTTTTTTTTTTTTTTTAGACAGTCTCACTCTGTTACCCAGGCTGGAGTGCAGTGATGTGATCTCAGCTCATTACAACCTCCACCTCCTGTGTTTAAGCAATTCTCATGCCTCAGCCTCCTGAGTAGCTACACGTGTGACCACCACACCCAGCTAATTTTTGTATTTCTAGTAGAGACAGAGTTTCACCATGTTAGTCAGGCTGCTCTGGAACTCCTGAACTCAGGCGATCTGCCCGCTTTGGCCTCCCAAAGTGTTGGGATTACAGGCGTGAGCCACTGCACCTGGCCTAGGCTAGCCTTGAACTCCTGGGCCCAAGGGATCCGCCCACTTCGGCCTCTTGAGTAGCTGAGACTACAGGTGCATGCCACTGTACCCAGCAGAATTTTCTTGTTTTTTTTGACAGTGTTGAGGGCTGCTGATTGGATATTATTATAGGATGAGCCACCATTGGAATCTGTCTGATTTTTTCCCTTGAGAAGCCTGGAGTTATAGGTTATCAGGAGGAGGACCACAGAGGTAAAGCATCGTTGTTCTCACATCGTATCAAGGGCACATACTATCGACCAGAACTGTGAGTGTTGGTGTTGACCCTGCTCACTGGCCAAGTAGTGTCTGTCCGGTTTCTCCAACTTGAGGGTGGGATAGTGACATAAATGATTTAGGTTCTTCTGAATAAGAGATTTGTCTCCTCCCACATTTGTTAATTTATTCAGTCATGTTTATCGGTACGGATGAATGGATATTTATTTTTTTGCTTTGAGTAATAATCCATTACTTTATTGATTCTGTTGCTTTTAGGGACACTGCTAATGTCCCAAACACCTTCAAGTCTCACATCATCCATTCAAAATCAGACCCGTGTTTGGAATGGACGAGGGACAGCAGTGCCTCATGGCAGGAAAGGACCCCTGGTGACGCACAGAAATCTCTTCCATGCATTAAAGAGCCAGGTAGGCAGCAGGCCTGGGTAAGAGATTGATGGATCTGGTGATGACACTTGAGATCGCCTCCCACGTCGGTAACGTTCGTTCCCTCATTCGAGCCACATGCATCGAGCCCCAGGACTCGCCGCACAGCATGCCGAACAGGCTGCTCACGGTCTGCTGGGGAACAGACGAGTGAACAGGTAGTTACGACACAGAACCATCCAGGCTGTGCTGCTGCAGAGGTGATGTTTGCGTCGAGTGTTAAAAGTAGACCAGGTCAGGGAAGGACATCCCTGGCAGAAGGCACAGTATGTGCAGAAACACAGGAGTGTGAGATGACGTGTCCTTTGGGGAGGAGGGCAGGTTGGCTGCATCTTTTTTTTTTTTTTTTTTTTTGGTGAGACGAAGTCTTGCTCTGTCGCCCAGGCTGGAGTGTAGTGGCACGATAGCGGCTCACTGCAACTTCCACCTCCTAGGTTCAAGGGATTCTCCTGCCTCAGCCTTCCGAGTAGCAGGGACTACAGGCGTGTGCCACCACGCCCGGCTAATATTTGCATTTTTAGTAGAGATGGGGTTGCATCATGTTGGTCATTCCTGACCTCAAGTGATTTGCCTGTCTTGGCCTCCCAAAGTGCTGGGATTACAGGCCTGAGTCACCACACCCAGCCAGGAATCTGTTCTTACAGTGATCTTATCTTCCCATCACTCCTCAAGATTTAAACTCTCACCAACGTGCATCCAATTGACTGGTGCAGTTTTGTGCCCTGGCTGCCAGGGGGAGAGAGCAGGCGACTCCTTGCTGGGTTTCTATATTGGGAGGTAGAGTCCTGTCCACTCCCTGGGAGTCTCATACTGGTGGAACAGGGTTGCTGTAAGGCAGCAACAAGAGACAAGCATCCCACATGGGTCCACACTTTAGTTTCTTTTGTAGAAATTCTCCATCTCTGAAGGGTCCAGAATCTTCCACACTGAGCTCATGCTCCGTCTTACCGTGGTTTCTCTTGGATTTTCTTCCACTGTCTTTTCCCCTCTTCTCTCTTTTTCTGTCACCTCATAGCCAGTGAGACGATGTTGGGACTAGAGAAAAGGGATGGATATACACTGAGCTCTTGCTGTGTACCCACCCTCCACACCAGGTACTCTGCACACAGCAGTGAGTGTTGGAGCTAGCTATGCTGACTCATGAGAGCCAACTGTTAAACACGTACATTTTTAAACATTAAATTCTATTAAAAACAAAGGTGGCCGGGCTTGATGGCTTACACCTGTAATCCCAGCACTTTGGGAGGCTGAAGTGGGTGGATGATTTGAGGTCAGGAGTTTGAGAGCAGCCTGGCCAACATCGTGAAACCCTGTCTCTACTAAAAATACAAAAATTAGCTGGGCATGGTGGCGTGCGCCTGTAATCTCAGCTACTTGGGGGGGTGAGGCAGGAGAATCTCTTGAATCCAGGAGGCAGAAGTTGCAGTGAGCTGAAGTTGACCATTGCACTCCAGCCTGGGCCTGGGCAATGGAGAAAGACTCTGTCTCAAAACAAAACAAAAAAAAAAAGAGGATAAAAAATATTCACAGCTCAGCACTCCCTAATTCTTCTACTATATTCTACTCTTATCTGTGCTCCTATCTATTATTATCTATGTGGTGGAAACAAAACTGTGTAATAATGAACCACCATGCCTCCTTCTTCCCAACTCTGCATTCAGTGATGTCACACTGATAGCCTGAAATTGGTCGTGTGGAAATATTTACACTATGGAAATGGACAAACACCATAAATCAGGATTCCCCCCACCAAGAGCCTTTGTTAATTTACAAGCATACCATTGTCTGTCCACATGCTATCTCATTTGATGAGATGACACTGTCATGATTTGGAAACAAATAAGACAGGGCCATTTAAAACAAAGCTCCGTTTAGTCCAGCAAAATGAAATTCATTCTAAGCACCTAGCAATTCTGTGCCTACTTTTAGTTTCCTTTGCCATGAATCTCAATGATCATGACTAGTCTTTGAGCACCTGTTAGACCTCAGGCATGTGAGTTCATTTTCTCTCATTGTCACTTTCATATTAGATGTTATTATTTCATTTTATAGATTAGAAAACTGAGGCACAGCAAGGTTGAGAGACTGCCTAGGGTCAAATCTTTTGTCCCCTGCCCTAGGGCCTCTTGTCTGGTTTGGTGTGTACCTGCCTCCTTCTAATCTGAAACAACTCAGAAGCCAGCAATGATGTCACCTGGCCTGTTGTCACTTTAAATACAATGGTCTTCATCTCTACTTCTGCTACTTCTGAAATGTCATTTTTTCTTTAACTTGAGCAATTTTCCTTTTCATCTTCTCCCACTTTATGCTATTGCATTTAACTGTGACAGTGATTAAGCCCTTTTCTTTTAAGTTATCTAGCCAGGCCGGGCATAGGGGCTCACGCCTATAATCCAGGCACTTTGGAGGCCAAGGTGGGTGGATCACCTGAGGTCGGGAGTTCAAGACCAACCTGACCAACATGGTGAAACCCCATCTTTGTTTTCAAAATAAATAAATAAATAAAGTTATCTAGCCAAAGCAAGTGGTAGTTTATACCCTCACCAGATAATTAATGTGTGTGACAGTCCACAGGCACTGCACATACTTTAGCATCGGGCTGGGGAGGAATTCACAAGCACCAGAGCTACCAGTAAATGACAGGGGAAAGGTCTGCACCCACCCCCTAAACACCCTAACACTCTACAGACACATCCCCTTGTTCCCACAGCATCCTTGTTGTATTCAGCCATTTTCCATTGCTCTAAAGAGACCGGGTAATTTATAAAGAAAAGCGGTTTAATTTGCTCACGGTTCTGCAGACTGTAAGGAAGCATAGCAGCTTCTGCTTCTGGGGAGACCTCAAGAAACTTACAGTCATGGCAGAAGGCGAAGGGGAAGCAGACCATCTTACATGCCTGGAACAGGAGCAAGAGACGGGGGAGGTGCCACACATTTAAACAGCTAAATCTCCTAAGAACTCAGTCAGAAGACGGCACTGGAGGATGGTGCTAAACCATTAGAAACAGCCCCCATGATCTTGTCACCTCCAGGCCCCACCTCCAGCATTGGGGATTACATTTTGACGAAATTTGAGTGCGGACACAGATCCAAACCATATCACTTGTCAACAGTGTTGGTAACCAGGACAGTCACCCAAAGGGGGACCAAAGCAACGTAAGTGACTCACTTGTAGCATCCAGCAAGCAAACACCAGAGCAGTATGGGCTCTGGCATTCTAGACAGAATCCAACTAAGAATGGGGGTGATCTCACACTGGATCCAGAGTCCCTACAGCTTTCTGCAGGCAGGCCTGAAACCATCTGGGACTGCTCCTCAGCTCAGGTCCCTTTATCCTGTCCCCATGCTCCCATGACCAGGTTGGAACTGACTCAACAACCTTCATTCAGCAGCAGCCCACATGAGTCCTGTGACCTCTGAGGCCCTTCTGAACCTGGCCTCTACCCCCTGCTTTAGCTGCCTCCCCCAGCCCCCACAAACTCTTAGCTCTACCCTACAAAGTCATCTCTTACCCCTCTCAGCTTCTTTGCCTCTGCTCAAGCTGCTCCTGCTGCAGCAAAGGCCCTTGGCCCATTCCTAGGCCTGGCCTGCCCTCCACACCCATCTTTCTCAACTCTGCTCAGTTGTCACCTCCTCCAGGAAGCCCCCAGCTCGGATTCCCCAGTCTGGGTTCAATGCTGTGCTCTGTGCTCCCAAAGAGTCCCCATGTCTAGCTCTGTCATCCTTTGTTTTAATGATTATCTTCCCCCCACCCCACCTCCAGGCTCTATCTACCCTGGGCATTCCTAAAGGCAGGGAATGTTCTTAGCTTTCTTATTTCTGTGTCATTTGCACCTAGTATGACATGCCTGGCACCCAACCCCCCAAAGACAGTGACATTCTGAAGATGATATGTGGTCTTTTTTTCTTTATTTTTTTTTTTGAGACTGAGTCTTGCTCTGCTGCCCAGGCTGGAGTGCAGTGGCTTGATCTCGGCTCACACAACCTCCGCCTCCCAGGTTCAAGCGATTCTCCTGTCTCAGCCTCCCGAGTAACTGGGAATGACAGCTGCACGCCACCATGCCCTGCTAATTTTTTTGTAATTTAGTAGAGACGGGGTTTCACTGTGTTGCTCAGGCTGGTCTCAAATTCCTGAGCTCAGGCAATCCACCTACTTGGCCCTCCAAAGTGCTGGGATTACAGGCGTGAGCCACCACTCACAGCTCTTACAGTGTTTCTAACCAGTATGATCACACGTTGGAAACTAAGGCATAGCAAGGTAAATGACTGACTTGTGGCCTTCAGCAATCAGCACAGAGTCATGTGGGGAACGCAGGGGTTCTGGGCAGAACCTGACTAAGAATGTAGATTACTGTATACTGAATTCAGCAGTTTTGAGTGACTGAATGAAAGTTTCCCTAGGTACCCATGTCTCCCCATAGTTATGTATACAGCATATTACCTTTGACCCTTTGACTCTGTTTTGTATTTTTTTTTTCTTTTTTTTGAGATAGTCTTTCTTTTATTATGATTATACTTTAAGTTCTGGGGTACATGTACAGATCTTGTAGGATTGTTACATAGGTACACACATGCCATGGTGGTTTGCTGCCTCCATCTCCCCATCACCTACATTAGATATTTCTCCTAATGTTATCCCTCCCCAATCTCCCCACACCCTGCTATCCCTCCCCTAGCTCCCCACTCCCCAACAGAGCCCAGTGTGTGATGTTCCTCTCCCTGTGTCCATGTGTTCCCATTGTTCAACGTCCACTTATGAGTGAGAACTTGTGGTGGTTGGTTTTCTGTTCTTGTGTCAGTTTGCTGAGAACGATGGTTTCCAGCTTCATCCATGTCCCTGCAAAGGACATGAACTCATCCTTTTTCTATGGCTGTGTAGTATTCTACGGTGTATATGTGCCACGTTTTCTTTATCTAGTCTATCATTGATAGGCATTTGGTTTGGTTCCAAGTCTTTGCTATTGTAAACAGTGCAACAATGAACATATTCTTGCATGTGTCTTTATAACAGAAAGATTTATAATCCTTTGGATATATACCCAGCAATGGGATTCCTGGGTCAAATGGAATTTCTTTTTTTTTCTTTAAAAAAATTTTTTTTTAAAAGACGGGGTTTCACCATGTTGGTCAGGCTGGTCTTGAACTCCTGACCTCAGATGATTCGCCCACCTTGGCCTCCAAAGTGCTTGGATTACAGATATGGGCCACCATGCCTGGCCTCAAATGGAATTTCTATTTCTAGGTCCTTGAGGAATCGCCACACTGTCTTCCACAATGGTTGAACTAATTTACACTCCCACCAACAGTGTAATAGTGTTCCTTTTTCTCCACATCCTCTCCAGCATCTTTTGTCTCCAGATTTTTTAATGATCGCCATTCTAACTGGCATGAGATGGTATCTCAATGTGGTTTTGATTTGGCTAGGTTTTCTTCCAGGGTTTTTGTAGTGTTAGGTCTTAGGTTTAAATCTTTAATCCAGGCCGGGAGCGGTGGCTCACGCCTGTAATCCCAG
>PVKV010043109.1:0-10282 GCA_004027835.1 Alouatta palliata | reverse complement strand
TTTTATTTATTTTTTATTACTTTATGTGATGTATTTTAATTGCTTCAGCACTGTTTTATTTTTATTTTTTTTAGATGGAGTCTCCCTCTGTCCCCCAGGCTGGAGTGCAATGTCACCATCTCGGCTCACTGCAACCTCTACCTCCCAGGTTCAAGCGATTCTCCTGCCTCAGCCTCCTGAGTAGGTGGAATTTACAGGCGCCTGCCACTATGCCTGGCTAATTTTTGTATTTTTAGTAGAGACTGAGTTTTGCCATGTTGGCCAGGCTGGTCTTGAACTCCCGACCTCGGGTAATCGGCCCGCCTTGGCCTCCCAAAGTGCTAGGATTACAGTCATGAGCCACTGTGCCCAGCATAACCTTTTAATTAGAAGGTTATCTGATCGGGCGGGCGTGGTGGCTTATGCCTGTAATCTAAGCACTTTGGAGGCCAAGGCAGGCGGATCACCTGAGGTCGGGAGTTCAAGACCAGCCTGACCAACATGGTGAAACCCCGTCTTAAAAAAAAAAAAAAAAAGAAGGTTATCTGATCATCCTCAATGGAGAGATAGGAATAGGGGACAATCGAAAGTGTGGGTAAGGCATTTTATAATTAAGGCACAAGTACCAGCACTTTGCATTTTTCTTCAATCCAGTAGACTTTAATGATTTAGAATAGTTTTAAGTTTGCAGCAAAACTGCAAGGAAGGTGCAGACACTTCCATGTACCTACTGCCCCCATATGGGACAGACTCTCCCATTGTCAATATCCCCCACCAGAGTGGCACGTTTGTTACTGTCAGAGCCATTTGAACCAGAGAGAGTCCATCTTGAGTAGGAGCTGGGTAAAATAAGGCTGAGACCTACCAGCTGCACTCCCAGGTTAAGACGTTCTTCATTACAGGATGAGATAGGAGGTCAGCACAAGAGACAGGTCACAAAGACCTTGCTGATAAAAGGATGTGGTAAAGAAACTGGCCCAAACCCACCAAAACCAAGATGGTGATGAAAGTGACCTCTGGTCATCCTCACTGTTCATTATGTGCTAATTATAATATATTAGCATGCTAAAAGACACTCCCACCAGCGCCATAACAGTTTACAAACACCATGCAATGTACCCTATATGGTCTAAAAAGGGGAGGAACCCTCAGTTCCAGGAACTGCCCACCCCTTTCCAGGAAAACTTATGAATAATCCACCCTGGTTTAGCATACAATCAGGAAGTGACCATAAATGTTGCCTGCCAGCAGCCCTGGGGCTGTTCTACCTATGGAGTAGCCATTTTTTTTTTTTTTGTTTTTGAGACAGTCTTGCTCTTTCACCTAGGCTGGAGTGCAGTAGCATGGTCTCAGTTCACTGCAACCTCTGCCTCCCAGGTTTAAGCAATTTTCCCTGCCTCAGCCTCCCGAGTAGCTGAGCTGGGATTACGGGCACCTGCCACAACTCCCAGCTAATTTTTTTTTTTTTTTTTTGATACAGAGTCTTGCTCTGACCCCAGTTTGGAGTGCAGTGTTGTGATCGTGGCTCACTGCAACCTCCACCTCCTGGGTTCAAGCGATTCTCCTGCCTCAGCCTCCCAAGTAGCTGGGACTACAGGCACGTGCCACCACTCCCAGCTAATTTTTTGTATTTTTAGTGGAGATGGGGTTTCGCCATGTAAGCCAAGATGGTCTCGAACTCCTGACCTCGTGATCTACCTGCTTTGGCCTCCCAAAGTGCTGGAGTTATAGGTGTAAGCCACCGCACCCAGCCTGCCATAGCTGTTCTTTATTGCTTTACTTTCATAATAAACTTGCTTTTGCTTTATTTTTTATTTTTATTTTTTATTTTTTTATTTTTGAGACGGAGTTTCGCTCTTGTTACCCAGGCTGGAGTGCAATGGCGCGATCTCGGCTCACCACAACCTCCGCCTCCTGGATTCAAGCAATTCTCCTGCCTCAGCCTCCCGAGCAGCTGGGACTACAGGCATGTGCCACCATGCCCAGCTAGTTTTTGTATTTTTAGTAGAGACAGGGTTTCACCATGTTGACCAGATGGTCTCGATCTCTTGACCTTGTGATCCACCCGCCTCGGCCTCCCAAAGTGCTGGGATTACAGGCGTGAGCCACCGCGCCCGGCCGATAACACAGTTTTATGTGCTGTTTACAGACTTTGATTGGGCCTGGATTCTGGGGAAAAAAACCATAACAAACCCAAGCCAGATGGATCACACTTTTGCCCTTTGTATTATCGTATTATCATTTGCCCTTCAGTGGTCTTTTTGTTTGTTTGTTTGGGTTTGAGATAGAGTCTTGCTCTGTCGCCCAGGCTGGAGTGCAGTGGTGCGATCTCAGCTCACTGCAACCTCCACTTCTCGGGTGCAGGCAATTCTCCTGCCTCAGCCTCCCGAGTAGCCGGGACTACAGGTGTGGGCCACCATGCCCAGCTAATTTTTTTGTATTTTTGGTAGAGACGGGGTTTCACTGTGTTAGCCAGGATGGTCTTGAACTCCTGACTTTGAGGCTGGCAGATCATTTGAGGTCAGGAGTTCCAGACCAGCTTGGCCAACATGGTGAAACCCCCATTTCTACTAAAAATACAAAATTAGCCAGGCGTGGTGCTGGGGACCTGTAGTCCCAGCTACCTGGGAGACTGAGGCAGGAGAATCGCTTGAACTTGGGAGGTGGAGGTTGCAGTGAGCCAAGATCGCAACACTGCACTCCAGCCTGGGTGACAGAGTCAGACACCATCTCAAAAAAAAAAATTGATTTGAAAAATATAGTTTCATGATTTCCTTTTGTCACAATGGCCTGTAGTGCTTTATCTAAATATCTGTCAGGATGCACTTTGTTCAGTTTTACAAAATCTCTCAACAGGCAGTCATGGGCTTTCCCGACATGAATTCTCAGATTTCAATTTGAACTTGATGGCCTGGAAATGGGAACATCAGGGTGGTTGTGGAGTTGTACGTATTCCAAAAGCAGCCCCATCAAGTCTGTACAGTAAATTTTGTTATCTGACCTAACCTAGATAATAATACCTGGACTGGAAAAACAGATTTGCTGTTATTGGTGTTGTTTTGTAATTAAAGTTCTATTTAATAGAGATCTACTATTTAGGTCATACCTGGCTGACTCAATATTTAAAGAACTAGCAAATTTCACTTCCTCGAGCTCTCCCAGCCTGTCAGGCTGGGCATGGAGACGTGAGTAATAATCATAATTGTAATTAGGCTGGGTGAGCTGAATTTTCATCCTGCTCCCACCCCCTGAGGCGCCACGAAACCTCCTGTCCATTTGGGTATGCCAGCAATGGTTGTCAGTTGAGGTAGGATGCTTTGTCATGCAACCTCAGGCAAGGAAAATGGGCATGCTCATATGCTAGGCACAGAGCATAGCAGATTCATGTACAAGAAACAGGCTCAAAGCTGTGTTAATAGAAGGAATACGACTCTCCTTGCAGTCCAGACAGGAGAGGGTTTTGGAAGAAGATTAATCAAGGCAATGTATGTTTGATATTTGTTTGTTTGTTTGTTTTGAGACGGAGTTTTGCTCTTATTGCCCAGGATGGAATGCAACGGCATGATCTCGACTCACTGCAACCTCTGTCTTCCGGGTTCAAGCGATTCTTCTGCCTCAGACTCCCAAGTAGCTGGGATTACAGGCATGCGCCACCACATCTGGCTAATTTTGTATTTTTAGTAGAGAGAGCTTCTCCATGTTGATCAGGCTGGTCTCAAACTCCGGACCTCAGGTGATCTGCCCATCTCATCCTCTCAAACTGCTGGGATTACAGGCATGAGCCACCTCACTGGGCCACAAATGTTTGATTTTAAATACACTAGGACAAACCAGCTGCAGCTCCAACTCAAGCCACTTCCTACCCTAAGACGTCCCCCACATCATTGAAACCAGAGCTTACTCTCATCTCCCTGGGGAAGCCAGGAAGAATGGAGCTCCAGGAGCCTAGCTGGCTCCTTTGTAAGAGCAGCAGTGACTGGGCCATCAACAGGCTTTTGGGCCAGGCACAGTGGCTCATGCCTGTAATCCCAGCACTTTGGAAGGCCGAGGTGGGTGGATCACCTGAGGTCAGGAGTTTGAGACTAGCTTGGTCAACATGGTAAAACCCCATCTCTACTAAAAATACAAAAATTAGCTTGTCATGGTGTTGGACACCTGTAATCCCAACTACTCAGGAGGCTGAGGCAGGAGAATCACTTGAACCTGGGAGTCAGAGGTTGCAGTGAACCAAGATAGCAACATTGCAGTCCAGCCTGGGTGACAAGAGTGAAACTCTGTCTCAAAACAAAACAAAACAAAAAAACCATGCTTTTGACACCAGAGGTTTGTGAAATTTGCAAGACACAGAGAGGGACAAGGAAGGGAACTGGAGCTTGATCATTTCTGTAGGGAAAGGTGATCAATGAAGAAGAGAATCCAAAGTCGAAGACAGCTTAAAGGCAAGAGAGAATGAACCTATTATTTGCCAGAAAATCCACGTCGTGACACAATGCTCTAGACACTTTCTAAATTATCAAAAGAAAAAAAATGGAATTGTATTCAGAATTCTAATGGATTTAGCAGATTTAACACCTAGCAAATGTCTGGGTTTTTGTTGGTTTGTGTTTGAGGTGTAAGGGAAGAGTGATATCTTGAATATAATCTTAGATCCTACTGCAGGCTTTGAAATTCAATGGCTCAGTACAAACCTAAGAAGTACCCTAAAGAAGAGAACTTTGGGCTGGGTGTGGTGGCTCACACCTGTAATCCCAGCACTTTGAGATGCTGCGGTGGGTAGATCACGAGACCAGGAGTTCAAGAGCAGCCTGACCAACGTGGTGAAACCCCATCTCTACTAAAATACAAAAATTAGCTGGGCGTGGTGGCGCATGCCTATAACCCCAGCTACTTAAGAGGCTGAGGCAGGAGAATCACTTGGGAACCCCGGAGGCCGAGGTTGCAGTGAGCCAAGATGGCACCACTGCCCTACAGCCTGGGTGGCAGAGCGAGACTCCATCTCAAAAAAAAAAAAAAAGATGAACTGCCCAAGTGGCTCATTTAGATTTGCCAATGGGCTATTCCTCTTGGAAGTAGATGCTAGACACTGGAAATTCTTAATTTCTTTTTCAAATGTAAAAAATAAAAGTGTTATATTGGTGGTGAGAGATGAGTAATGCCAACTCTCTCAACCTCTGAGAGACGAGTAATGCCAACGACAGGACTGATGAGGTCGGAGTACAGAATATAAGCCTCTGGTTTCAGCAAGGCAGCAGCTGGAAAAACTGTCCAACCTCTTCTCCTTGGCAAATAGGACCTTGGATTCTAGCCCAGGCCAGGAGCTTGGGAGTCAGGTCTGGGCTTGAAAGAGGGTATGATTGGTCAGCAGTTATGAGGCAATGGAACCGAGTGAAACTGATTCTCCAGTGAGGGTGGCTCAGGCCTGTGCTGTGGGGCATGGTGCAAAGGCGAACTGGTGTTGAGTCTCGGGAAAGGGCAAATGAGGAAGCAAGGAAAGCTTTGAAACATCAAGCCCAAAGCCAGGATTTGAAAGGGTGGGTTGGCAGTCCTGAATTGGCAAGAAAGGGGAGGCCTGAAGATTCCCAGGCCTGAGACTCCATCTCAAAAAAAAGGAAAAAAAAAAAAAAAGTGCTTCCCTATGTAAATTATCCCCTTATAATTTACATAGGGAAGCACTTTTTTTTTCCCTTTATTTTGAGATGGAGTCTCCCTCTGGCACCCAGGCTGGAGTGCAGTGGTGTGATCTCTGCTCACTGCAACCTCTGCCCCCCAGGTTCAGATGATTCTCCTGCCTCAGCCTTCTGAGCAGCTGGGAAGCCAGCTGCGGGCCACCACACCTGGCTAACTTTTTGTATTTTTAGTACAGACAGGGTTTCACCATATTGGCCAGGCTGGTCTCGAACTCCTGACCTCATGATCCACCTGCCTCCACCTCCCAAAGTGCTGGGATTACAGGCGTAAGCAAGTTCTTGGCAAGGCAAGAACTTTTATGGAGTGGACTGAATAGGACTATTGAGAAGTCCTCATCATCATGGGACTGCAGAAGGGAAGACCTGCTGTGGGCCTTGGAAAACCATAATGAATGCCAAAGAGAATGGGTAAATCTTCTGAGATATCATCCAGGGAAAGCGGGAGGGCAATGTCTATTTTTTTTTTTTTTTGGAGATGGAGTCTCGCTCTGTCACCCAGCCTGGAGTGCAGTGGTGTGATGCAACCTCTGCCTCCCGGGTTCAAGTGATTCTCCTGCCTCTACCTCCCAAGTAGCTGGGCTTACAGATGCATGCCGTCACACGGGCTAATTTTTTGTATTTTAATAGAGACGGAGTTTCACCGTGTTGCCCAGGCTGGTCTAGAACCCTTGAGCTCAGAAAATCCGCCCTCCTCGGTCTCCCAAAGTGCTGGGATTATAGGTGTGAGCCACCGCACCTGGCTTTTTTTTTTTTTTTTTTTTTTTTGAGACCGAGCCTTGCTCTGTCATCCAGTCTGCAGTGCAATCCTGCAATCGCAGCTTACTGCAACCTCCGCCTCCCAGGTTCAACTGACTCTCCTGACTCAGCCACCTGAGTAGGCTGGGATTACAGGTGCATGCCAGCACGTTTGGCTAATTTTTGTATTTTTTAGTAGAGATGGGGTTTCACCGTGTTGGCCAGGCTGGTCTTGAACTCCGGACCTCAAGTGATCTGCCCTCCTCGGCCTCCCAAAGTGTTGGGATTACAGGCATGAGCCACCGTGGCCAGCCTGGCAATATCTATTTGCATTCAGAGACACCCTTGCCCCCTCCCCCACCCCAAATCCCTTCTTCCACTCAGCATCCTCCAGCCCTCCACCTTCCCAGGCAGGCATTGTCGTCTTCAGTTCCATTTGGTGTCTGCAGCTGTTCTCTGTGCAGTTGTTACCGGTGATAAAAGGAAAACTTCAGCTGAATTAAATTTAATGGAGTTTAATTGAGCAATGGTAATTTGCAAATTCAGTAGCCCCCAAATCACAGAAGATTCAGACTCTAGCACAGCCACGTGGCGGAAGAAGGTTTATAGATGAAGGGAAATGACTACAGAAATTGGAAGTGAGGTACAGAACAGCTGGATTGGTTACACCTCGCTGTCTGCCTTATTTGAACGGAGTGTGAACACTCAGCAGCGAATGAATGGTTGGAGTTGAAGTATGGCCGCAGGAATTGGCCAAGACTTAGCTATGGCTATGGGTGCATACTCCTAGGTTAGGTTTTTGATATTGTCTACGTATTTTTTTTTTTTTTTTTTTTGAGAGAGAGTCTCACTCTGTCGCCCAGGCTGGAGTGCAACGGTGCCATCCCGACTCACTGCAGCATCTGCCTTCCAGGTTCAAGTGATTCTCCTGCCTCAGCCTCCCAAGTAGCTGGGATTACAGGCATGTGCCACCATGCCTGGCTAAGTTTATATTTTTAGTAGAGATGGGGTTTCTCCATCTTGGTCAGGCTAGTCTCAACCCCCGACCTCAGGTGATCTGCTCGCCTTGGCCTCCCAAAGTGCTGGGATTACGGGCATGAGCCACCGCGCCCGGCTTTTTTGTTGTTTTTTTGAGACACAGTTTTGCTCTTGTTGCCCAGGCTGGAGTGCAATGGTGTGATCTCAGCTCACCACAACCTCTGCCTCCTTGGTTCAAGTGATTCTCCTGCATCAGCCTCCCTAGTAGCTGGGATTACAGGTGCCCACCACCACGCCCAGCTAATTTTTTGTATTTTTAATAGCGACAAGGTTTCACAATGCTGGCCAGGCTGATCTCGAACTCCTAACCTCAGGCGTTCCACCCGCCTCAGCTTCCCAAAATGCTGGGATTACAGGCATGAGTGACCATACCTGGCTCTTGTCTACCTATTAAGCTAGGTTGTAGTTCATCCACAAGGACTCAAATATAGAAGAGTCCTTCTCAGGGCATATTTAGTTTGCTTTAACACCAGAAAGGGGTCCCAATCGAGACCTCAAGAGAAGGTTCTTGGATCTTGCATAAGAAAAAATTCAAGGCAAATCCATAAAGTGAAAGCAAGTTTATTAAGAAAGTAAAGGAGGCCTTTACTTTACTTAAGAAAGTAAAGGTGTGGTGGCTCACACCTATAATCCCAGCACTTTCGGAGGCTGAGGTGGGTGGATCATGAGGTCAGAAGATCGAGACCATCCTGGCCAACACAGTGAAATCCTGTCTCTACTAAAAATACAAAAAATTAGCTGGGCATGGTGGCACATGCCTGTAGTCCCAGGTACTTGGGAGGCTGAGGCAGGAGAATTGGCTGAACCTGGAAGGCAGAGGTTGCAGTTAGCCGAGATTGTGCCACTGCACTCCAGCCTGGGTGACAGAGGGAGACTCCGTCTCAAAAAAAAAGAAAGAAAGTAAAGGAATAAAGAACGGCTACTCCATAGGCCGATCAGCAGCTTGGGCTGCTGGACTAAGGATACTTATAGTTACTTCTTGATTATCTGCTAAACAAGGGGTGGTTATTCATGAGTTTTCCGGGAAAGGGGTGGGCAAGTCTCAGAATTAAGGATTCCTCCCTCTTTTAGACCATATAGGGTAATCTCCTGATGTTGCCCTGGCATTTGTAAACTGTCATGCCACTGCTGGGAGTGTCTTTTAACATGCCAAAGCTTTATAATTTGTGTATAATGAGCAGTGAGGAACACCAGTGGTCACTCTTGTCACCATCTTGGTCTCAGTGGGATTTGGCCAGTTTCTTTACCGCAAGCTGTTCTGTCAGCAAGGTCTTTGTGACCTGGGTCTTGTGCTGACCTCCTGTCTCATTCTGTGACTAAGAACGCCTAACCTCCTGGGAATGCAGCCCAGTAGGTCTCAGCCTCGTTTTAGCCAGCCCCTATCCCCTATTCAAGATGGAGCCACTCTGGTTCAAACACCTCTGACACAGTGAATAATTATTGGGCAGTTTCCATGGCTGGGTGCTCCTTGCTACTTATGACCCAGGAAGTGGAGGTTGCTTATGCCCGCAAGGGATGTGGGACAAAGGAGCTACCCTCTGCATGCTCTAGGTAATTGCTTTGCTGTTTTTGCCTTTTTTTTTCTTTGAGATGGAGCTTTGCTCTTGTCACTCAGGCTGGAATGCAGTAGAGCGATCTCAGCTCACTTCAACCTCCGCCTCCGAGGTCAAACAATTCTCCTGCCTTAGCCTCCCAACTAGGTGGGATTACAGGCACCCACCACCATGCCCGGCTAATTTTCTGCATTTTTAGTAGAGATGGGGTTTCACCATATTGGGCAGGCTTGTCTCGAATTCCTGACCTCAGGTGATCCACTTTTTTTTTTTTTTTTTTTTTTTTGAGACAAGGTCTCCCTCTGTCACCGGACTGGAGTACAGTGGCACAATCTCAGGCTCAGTGCAACCTCCTGGGCACAAACCATCCTCTCACCTCAGCTTCCTAAGTAGCTGGGACTACAGGAGTGCACCACCATGCCTGGGCAGTTTTTGTATTTATTTTGTAGAGAGGGGTTTCACCATGCTGCCCAGGCTGGTCTCGGACTCCCGGGCTCAAACAGTTCTCCCACCTCGACCTTCCAAAGTGCTGGGATTACAGGCGTAAGCCACCATGCCTGGCTCCTGGATGATTTTTTGCTGGCCTTTCTCTAAACCAAATACACACTGAATGCTAATTAGTGTGTAAAAGTAGCTCTTTCCTAAAGAGTTTAAGATCTGATCCAAAACCACACCAGATGAGAAGGGGATGGTGGCTGGGGCCATATCCTTGTCTGCTCAGTCATTTTCAGCTGGATTGCACCTATTACCTTCTTTTTAACCAAGCATTTTGTAATACTCTCTCTGTTCCCCTGAAATAAAATTAATGGGAGGGGGAAGCCTGCAGGGGAGAGAGAGCATCAGGAAGAATAGCTAATGGATGCTGGGCTTAACACTCAGGTGATGGGATGATGTGTGCAGCAAACCACCATGGCACATGTTTACCTGTGAAACAAACCATACATCCTGCACATGTACCCCTGAACTTAAAACAAAAGCTGAAGATTAAAAAAAAAAAGAAATTGTTGGCCAGGCACGGTGGCTCACGCCTATAAGCCCAGTACTTTGGGAGGCTGACGCGAGTGGATCATAAGGTCAGGAGTTTGAAACCAGCATGACCAACATGGTGAAACCCCATCTCTATTAGAAATACAAAAATTAGCTGGGCGTGGCACACACCTGTAATCCCAGCTACTCAGGAGGCTGAGGCAGGAAAATTGCTTGAACGCGGGAGTTGGAGCTGAGATTGCACTACTGCACTCCAGCCTGGGCAAAAGAGCGAGATTCTGTCTCAAAAAAAAAAAAAAAAAA
>PVKV010043108.1:0-10283 GCA_004027835.1 Alouatta palliata | reverse complement strand
AAAAAAAAAAAAAAAAAAAAAAAAAAAAGAAAAAGCTTCAAAGACCTCCAATTCTTCTGACTCAGCTCCCTCTCTATATCTAGGAACCCACTGTTGTTACTAAGGCAGGAGAATGAACTACGAACTTCCTGGCGTCCCAGGACTCTCAACAATGTTGTGCACTTACGCTGTGTCTTACATTCACAACTGGGGTTCTTAGTCATACGACTCTGTTTTATTACTGAGATTTCCTTTGACAAGAAAGGAGTTTTATGCGTTGTTCACAGAGAAAGCAGTAATTAGTTGTAGAACACATACTTATTATTAGAGTTCCCAGAGGTAGCTATATTTAGATAATTAAGAAATCAAAACCCCTTTAGGTTTCTAATGATAAATGCACATTGGACAGTCACAATCAGGTTAAAGCTTCCAGAAAATGCTGATAGGAAACTGGCTGCGTTTATAGCTCACATGTGGAATCCATCTCTTCCCCTTGCAATCTCTTTCTGTGAGCAACTGAAACTAAATTTTCCTTGAGAAACATGACTGGGTCTATTTGGGCCTTTCAGGATTTGATGGGATAGAAAATCAGGAAGAAAACAAAACATGTTTAAGATAGATCACGTTCTTCTGATTGTAGTTTTGTAAGAATAATTTAAAAAGAAAATAAATTAAAAAGATCACTTGAGGGCCAGGCATGGTGGCTCATGCCTGTAATTCCAGAACTCTGGGAGGCTGAGGCGGGCAATTACTTGAGGCCAGGAGTTCAACCAGCCTGGCCAACATGGTGAAACTCTATCTCTATTAAAAATACAAAAATTATTGGTATTCATGAAGGGAGAAGATCCAATAAAACAACAACAACAACAAAAAAAAAATACAAAAATTAGCTGGGTGTGGTGGCTCGTGCCTGTAGTCCCAGCTACTCGGGAGGCTGAGGCAGGAGAATCGCTTGAACCCAGGAGGAGGAGGTTGCAGTGAACCGAGATCACACCACTGCACTCCAGCCTAGGCAACAGAGTAAGACTCCATCTCAAAAAAAAAAAAAAAAAAAAAAAATCACTGGAAAATTATATTTATCATAGACTAAGTGAAAAAAGCAAAAAAAGCAAGTGTTTTAACTGCTTACCAACTTTTGTCAATCATCAGTGGTTTTCAAAAAATTATTTCAATCCACAATTTGAGGGAAAAAAGGTAAACAATGAATGTGGTAAGCTTTCACACATGTAAAATACATTCAAACCCAGAAACTCACACACAAGATCACACAGGGAGAAAACTTCTCTAATAGGATGTAAAGGAGGCCACAGGAGTTATGTGGGATGGGGGTCAGGGGGTAGAACTGGAGTCTGGGAACAGGAGGAGGAGGGAGCTTAGTTTATACTGTATATCCTCCTGAATTTCTAAATGTGCTTTATTATCAGCAACAACAACAAAATAAAAATGCCATTAATATTCTAAAATAGAGGCTGAGTGCTGTGGCTCACACCTATAATCCCAGCACTCTAGGAGGCCAAGGCAGGAGGCTCACTTGAGGCCAGGAGTTCGAGACCAGCCTGGTCAACATGGTGAAACCCTGCCTCTACTAAAAATATAAAAATTAGCCAGGTGCGGTGGTATGCGCCTATAATTCCAGCTATTTGGGAAGCTGAGGCATGAGAACCGCTTAAACCCAGGAGATGGTTATAGTGAGCCAAGATGGCCCACTGCACTCCAGCCTGGGTGACAGAGTGATACTCTGTCTCAAAAATAATAATAATAAAATAGAAATAATACATAGTAATAGAGAAAAGAAACATAAGGTTGGTAGGATAAGATGACTTCCTACATGACACCCCTGGGCCAGGAGAGATAAAACAGAGAGAGAAAACCCCCAAAACCACTCCACAGGAAAAGCCCACAGTGCAACCCAGAGGACCTTGTTCAGACAGACATCCATAGGCTGCCACACCTGGCCTGGACAGCTGACTCCAAGTGTGCATGAAAACTCTGGTTCTCCAGCAGGGCCACAGCTGCAAGCGACTAAAGGTCGACGGGGACCACAGCAGTTAACCTGCAGCCACACCAGGAATAAGGTTTTTTCCAGCGGGCTTCCACTGCCACTGTGAGCAGCATGCTGGGTGTGGAAGGCACGCCTGCCTGCTCCTCTCACCAGAAATGGAGGGGGGCAACTCCATGTCAACCTCACTGTCCTGAAAATGTTTGCCTACGTGTGTGCATGTACACGCAGACTTGTGTGTGTGTACAAATACTGGGTGAGCATAGTGCTGCAGTAAGGAGCAGGAAGCAGAGAAGTTGGCTGGCAGTAGCTCTGAGCCCTCACTTCTCTTGCACCGCAATGGGAGAGGAAATCCAGGATACTATGATGCCACACACCGCAGAAGCTGAGAAACCCTCTGGGCCTCTTTCTGGGAAGAAAGTGGGGTCTGAAGCAACCTTGCCTGTTGGACTCCACAATATTTCCCAATGAATTCAGTTGAGCAACAAACCCCTGACTCAACCAAATGAAATGGGAGTCCCATGTTTGTAAAAAAAAAAAAAAAAAAATACTTCTGCGGTGTTTTTAGTTTACGGCTTCTGGATAGCGTCTCTTTTGGCAATCATAATCTCCCTTTGTGTAAGTGCCACATTAGCAGACAACTGTTTATCCACAGTGAGACATTCACCTGGAATTTCTTATGAGAGTAGGAAGCTTTTTCATTCTGGCTGGCTGCAAAAATGGTGAAATCTCATTTAGCCAAAATATAATCTAAGTGAAACCCTTAGGTAATGAGAAGATACTCTTACGCTAGAGTTTTTTTCTCTCTCTCCCCACCTTTTTTTTTTTTTTGGTGTGCATATACATTCATGCACAAAAATAGCCAAAAGGGAACCACTTATTGGGTTTATGAAACAAAAACAATTCCCTTCACCAGTAGTGCCCCCAAAAACGTATGTATTAGGCAAAAGGCTGAGGGCTGAGAGTAGCATGATAAGACCTAGAATTATAATTCTATCTAGTAACAACTTTTTTTTTTTTTTTGAGATGAAGTCTCACTCTGTCATTCAGGCTGGAGTGCAGTGGCGTGATCTTGGCTCACTGCAACCTGCAACCTCCGCCTCCCAGGTTCAAGCAATTCTCCTGCCTCAGCCTTCCAAGTAGCTGGGACTATAGGCGTGCACCACTGTGCCCAGCTAATCTTTGTATTTTTAGCAGAGATGGGGTTTCACCACATTGACCAGGATGGTCTTGATCTCTTGACCTCATGATCCACCAGCCTTGGCCTCCCAAAGTGCTGGGATTACAGGCATGAACCACCACACCCAGCAACAGTATTTTATTTAAAGGACCAGGTGCAGTGGTTCACATTTGTAATCCCAGCACTTTGAAAAGCCAACACAGAGGTCACTTGACCCCAGGAGTTCACGACCAACCTGAGCAACATAGTAAGACCACATCTTTACAAAAAATATATATGTATGTATTTTTTAATTAGCCAGGAGCAATGGCACGCACTTGTAGTAACTACTTGGGAGGTCGAGGTGAGAGAATTTCTTCTGCCTAGGAGTTCAAGGTTACAATGAACTATGATCATGACACTGCACTCTAGGCTAGGCAAAAGAACAAGACCCTGTCTTTAGAAAAAAACAAAAACAAAAACAAAATCACAATTAAAACCCTGCAAGGCTGGGCACGGTGGCTCACACCTGTAATCCCAGTACTTTGGATCGCTTGAGGTCAGGAATTCAAGACTAGCCTGGCCAACATGATGAGACTCCATCTCTACTAAAAATACAAAAATTAGCCAGGCATGGTGGCACAAGCCTGTAATCTCAGCTGCTTGGGAGGGTGAGGAAGTAGAATCACTTGAACCTGGGAGGCGGGAGAGTTGCTTGAACCGCTTGCAGTGAACAGAGATCACCCCACTAAAACCCTGCAAAAGCCTTCATCATTAAGAAAGAGCTTTCCGGCCGGGCGCGGTGGCTCACGCCTGTAATCCCAGCACTTTGGGAGGCCGAGGCGGGCGGATCACGAGGTCAAGAGATCGAGACCATCCTGGTCAACATGGTGTGAAACCCTATCTCTACTAAAAATACAAAAAAATTAGCTGGGCTTGGTGTCGCGTGCCTGTAGTCCCAGCTACTTGGGAGGCTGAGGCAGGAGAATTGCTTGAACCCAGGCGGCGGAGGTTGCAGTGAGCCGAGGTCGCGCCACCGCACTCCAGCCTGGCGCCTGGTGATAGAGTGAGACTCTGTCTCAAAAAAAAAAAAAAAAAGAGCTTTCCTAAGCAGGAATGTCTCTAGAACAAAAAAAAAAAAAAAAAAGAGCTAATATCTTTAACATATAAAGAAGAGTTTCATCACGCCTATAATCCCAGCACTTTGGGAGGCCAAGATGGGCAGATCACTTGAGCTCAGGAGTCTGAGACCAGCCTGGGCACATGGCGAAACCCTGTCACAACAAAAAATACAAAAATACAAAAAATTAGCTAGGCATGGGGGTGCGCGTCTGCAGTCCTCGCTACATGGGAGGCTGAGGTAGGAGAATCACCTGAGTCCTGGGAGGTTGAGACTGCAGTTTGCCATGATGAAGCCACTACACTCCAGCCTGAGCAACAGAGTGAGACCCTGTCTCAAAAAAAAGAAAAGAAAAGAAAAGAAAAGAAAAAACATTCTGGTATATTTTAGGTAAAATTTTCAACAAGAGGGATGAAACTAAAAGAGTCTACCTGAATCATGACTAACCAATTAATGAGAATTCCCTAGCTTCTCACCATTCCAGCTAAGAAATGTGTTCTTGTGCTTCAGCATAATTATTTCCCCAAAATGATTGCCACACACAGACCTTGACACATACGAACCAGTTTACCGAGTCAAAAGTCACTTAACTTATCCAACCTACTAAGGAAATTCTAGACTGGAAGTGAACAGAAGTAACAGACGAAAAGCAGGAAGTGACTCAAAACACCCAGGAACTACAATAGCTACAGAAACTGCCGCTTCTCTTCCCCTAGATCATTTATCCAAATAAGAGGAGAAATATCAACAAAGCAAAACAGAAACACCCTCTTTACAGCCTGTGAAGGGCTACTACAGATTGTGTTGGAGACAAAAGGCTGAATTTCACTTTCTCAGTGTAGAAATCCGCTATGTAACTATGGTAAGATCTTCATTTTGTATATTAGCATTTAATACAATTTTTATACCAACCTACACAATATCCTAGTGAAGGCAGCATACTTCTCTGGGTTAAAATCTTTGGCAGTCAGAACAATAGAAAAATGAGTCACCTGTTCAAAAGAAACAAAACAAAAATCCTTTTTAAAGACACTTCAGCAGAATTAATTTTTATTACTATATTCTAACAAACCTTTTGTACAAGACATAACAGTATTAAAAGGAAAAGACCAAAATGTAACAAGTCCTCACTTCTTTAAACTTTTACATGTGCACATATATTACACATACATATATATTTAACTTCCTACATAAGCATGCAATACTTATAGAAAAAATTTTTTCAGAAATCAAAAATACTTCACTCAAATATAAAAAATTTACATTTCTGGCCGGGCGCGGTGGCTCACGCCTGTAATCCCAGCACTTTGGGAGGCCGAGGCGGGTGGATCACGAGGTCAAGAGATCGAGACCATCCTGGTCAACATGGTGAAACCCCCGTCTCTACTAAAAATACAAAAATTAGCTGGGCATGGTGGCACGTGCCTGTAATCCCAGCTACTCGGGAGGCTGAGGCAGCAGAATTGCTTGAACCCAGGAGGCGGAGGTTGCGGTGAGCCAAGATCACGCCATTGCAGTCCAGCCTGGGCAACAAGAACGAAACTCTGTCTCAAAAAAAAAAAAAAAAAAATGTACATTTCTACTTAATGTCCCCTAATCTCATCAAAGCAGAAGAAAGAAGTGCTAAATCAGACTTACCAATTTAGCAACTGCTTATCTTTTCTCCCCCACACTTTTTCACTATTTTACCTTTTTTTTTTCTTTTTTTTGAGTTGAGGGTTTCACTATGTTGCCTAGGCTGGACTTGAACTCCTGGGCTCAAGAGATCCTCCTGCCTCAGCCTCTCAAGTAGCTGGGACTACAGGCACACACCACCACACCCTTATTTTACTTATTTTTATTAATACATAATAGATATACATATTTTTCTGGTATATCTGTTATTTTTCTTTTCTTTTTTTTGAGACAGTCTTGCTCTGTCACCCAGGCGGGAGTACAGTGGTGTGAGCTCAGCTCACTGTAACCTCTGCCTCCCAGGTTCAAGTGATTCTCATGCCTCAGCCTCCCAAGCTCACGAGTAGCTGGGATTACAGACACACCACCACGGCCAGCTAATTTTTTGTATTTTCAGTAGAGACAGTGTTTCACTCTGTTGGCCAGGCTGGTCTTGAACCCCTGGCCTCAAATGATCCATCCAACTCAGCATCCCAAAGTGCTGAGATTACAGGCATGAGCCACCACACCCACCCTATTTATCTTTTCTTTATGATAAAAACATTCAAATTATTCTCTTCTAGCTATTTTGAAATTTATAGTTGATTATTCTTAACCATAGTCACCCTACAGCTCTATCGCTAGCAACTGGTCTTCATTATCTAACGATGGAAAATAACAAAACACATCTCAGTAACAATCATATAGTTCCTGAACTAACTCTAAAGAGTGCTGTAAACTAAGAAATACTATTATAAGAAGCTTCAGACAGGCAGGTCATGCCTGTAATCCCAGCACTTTGGGAGGCTGAGGCAGGTGAATAACGAGATCAGGAGTTCAAGACCAGCCTGGCCAAGATGGTGAAACCCTGTCTCTACTAAAAATACAAAAATTAGCCAGGCGTGGTGGCACATACCTGTAATCCCAGCTACTCGGGAGGCTGAGGCAGAGAATCGCTTGAACCCAGGAGGCGGAGGTTGCAGTGAGCTGAGATTGCAACTCTGTACTCAAGCCTGGGCAACAGAGCGAGACTCTGTCTGGGCGGAGGGGAGGGGAAAAGGAGCTTCATTTACTTAGACACCTCTATTATTATAAGTATAAACTTCTGATAATCATATATCTAATATTTCCACCAATGAGACAAAATTTAGAATTTTATAAATACAAAACTTTGAAGAGATACATTTAAAATAAAGAGTAGCCAGGCGTGGTGGCACATGCCTGTAGTCCCAGCTACTTGGAAGGCTGAGGCACAAGAATCCCTGGAAACCTCAGGGGCAGAGGTTGCAGTGAGCCGAGATCTCGCCCCTGCACGCCAGCCTGGGCAACAAGAGCAAAACTCCATCTCAAAAAAAAAAAAAAAACTTATCAAGCAATAAACCAAAGATTTCATTACATATTGAAAGCTGTCTTCTTGGCCAGGTGCAATGGCTCATGCCTGTAATGCCAGCACTTTAGGAGGCAAAGATAGGAGGATCGCTTGAACCCAGGAGTTCCAGACCAGCCTGGGCCAGTCTCTACAAAAAATTTAAAAACTAGCAGGGGACAGTCGTGCACGCCTGTGCTCCCAGCTACTCAGGGAGCTGAGATGGGAGGACCACTTGGGCCCAGGAGATTAAGGCTGCAGTGAGACATGATTGCACCACTGCACTCCAGCATGAGTGACAAAGTAAGACTCTGACTCAAAAAAAAAAAATTAAAAATTGAAGTTTTTTTTTTTTTTTTTTAAAAGACGGAGTTTCACCATGTTGGTCAGGCTGGTCTTGAACTCCCGACCTCAGGTGATCCGCCCACCTTGGCCTCCAAAGTGCTTGGATTACAGGCGTGAGCCACCGCGCCCAGCCTAAAAATTGAAGTTAAAAAAGAATCCTATCTTCTTGCAAATTTATATTTTGTAACTATGAATCTGTTTTGTCTTAAGCCTTCTACAGTTTCTAAATTGTTACCTTCCTGTTATTTTTTTTTTGAAACGGAGTTTCGCTCTTGTTACCCAGGCTGGAGTGCAATGGCGCGATCTCAGCTCACCGCAACCTCTACCTCCTGGGTTCAAGCAATTCTCCTGCCTCAGCCTCCCGAGTAGCTGGGACTACAGGCACGTGCCACCACGCCCAGCTAATTTTTGTATTTTTAGTAGAGACGGGGTTTCACCATGTTGACCAGGATGGTCTCGATCTCTTGACCTCGTGATCCACCAGCCTCAGCCTCCCAAAGTGCTGGGATTACAGGCGTGAGCCACCACGCCCGGCCTTTCCTGTTATTTTAAATGTAATTTCTTAAATTTAAGCTGATATTCTAGTCATGCTTCACACGTCCCATTACTGGCTATAAACTAGCCCTAAAACGGGAAAAAATGTCTATCTGGGTACATGCCACTTTGTTCAAATATTCTGTTCTTTGAAAAAACTTGCTGGTTGCTTGGGATTAGGAAAGGCCACATCCTAGTCTTCCACATGTCACACTGATACTGTTCATATCAAACAACACACCAAGAAAAGTCTACTTAATACATGAGTTTCCTTAATTAACCTTTCTAAATTCTTAATAGATCCTGGCTGGGCACATCACCTGAGATCAAGAGTTCAAGACCAGCCTGGCCAACATGGTGAAACCCTGTCTCTACTAAAAAAAATTTACAAAAATAGCCAGGCATGGCAGTGGGCACCTGTTATCCCAGCTACTCAGGAGGCTGAGGCAGGAGAATCGCTTGAACCCAGGAGGCCGAAGGTGCAGTGAGCCAAGATTGTGCCATTGCACTCAAACCTGAGCAACAGAGCAAAACTCCATCTCAAAAATCAAAAAAAAAAAAAAAAGGGAAGAGACCACATATTGCACTGCTCACCACTATATCAACCACAGGTCTGTTTTACCCTAGACAACAATAAATATTTATACAATGAATGAGAGTGAAGTGTGAATACTCCCAATGAAAATAATATTTAATATTTTCAAAAGTATACTGTAAATAAGGTCTAAAGCTAAGGGTTATTAGAATAATTTTACATCACTTTAAATATTTTGGAGTTTTCTACCTTCAAGCAATCATACCTTTTTCAAAACAGAAGAATCTGGAACTTCAATTGTTGTGATATAAAACCATGTTCTTCTGTACTGACCAAAGACAAAGGGATGGAGAAGTTCATTTTCATCTGTAAGGCAGCATTTCCTCAGCAGCAGGCTCCTTAACGTGGCTGTCGTGGAAGGGTAACACCACACCCACAGAACTTCTCCATTTGTGTCCTTTTCTACGGTGGAAAGATGGTCACTGTGAGAATGTCAAACAGTAGCAAGGAAGTGAATTGATTGGTTACTCAGAAGCACTTAGCGGAATCAGTTTTAACACCCCATTTTACAAAGCAACTCAGAGTACTTGAGACCCCAAATTCCCACCTATCACTACTGCTCAAATTATCTAGCTCTCATGATCCAGAATTATAGGCCACCTGAGTAAAAAACTTTTTTTTTTTTTGAGACAGAGTCTCACCCTGTCGCCCAGGCTGGAGTGCAGTGGCGCCATCTTGGCTCACCGCAACCTCTGCCTCCCGGGTTCAAGTGATTCCCCTGCCCCAGCCTCTAGAGTAGCTGGGATTACAGACACCTGCCACCACACCCAGTTATTTTTTGTATTTTTTTTTTAGTAGAGACAGGGTTTCACCGTGTTGGCCAGGCTGGTCTCAAACTCCTGACCTCATTATTGGCACGCCTCAGCCTCTCAAAGTGCTGGAATTACAGGTGTGAGCCACCACACCCGGCGTAAAAAGCTTTTATAACAAACCATGAATGAAATTCAGCCTCGGAGATATGGCAGAGTTCCTCCCTATCTCCTTCCACACAAATGCCTATAAACTAAAATTACGTTAAGTTTTTATCGAGTTGTAATAATTCTTTTTTTTTCTTTTTTGGGGTGGAATCTTGCTCTGTCACCCAGGCTGGAGTGCACTGGCACAATCTTGGCTCACTACAAGCTCCACCTCCCAGGCTCAAGCGATTCTCCTGCCTCGGCCTCCTGAGTAGCTGGGATTACAGGCGCCCACCACCATGCCCCAATAATTTTTGTATTTTTAGTGGAAATGGGGTTTCACCATGTTGGCCAGGCTGGTTTTTTTTTTTTTTTTTTTTTGAGACAGAGTTTCGCTCTGTCCCCAGGCTGGAGTGCAATGGTGCGATCTCGGCTCACCGCAACCTCCGCCTCCTGGGTTCAAGCAATTCTCCTGCCTCAGCCTCCCGAGTAGCTGGGACTACAGGCACTTGCCACCATGCCCAGCTAATTTTTGTATTTTTAGTAGAGACAGGGTTTCACCATGTTGACCAGGATGGTCTCGATCTCTTGACCTCGTGATCCACCCGCCTCGGCCTCCCAAAGTGCTGGGATTACA
>PVKV010043107.1:0-10288 GCA_004027835.1 Alouatta palliata | reverse complement strand
GTTTTGCCTAGATTTTCTTCTAGGGTTTTTATGGTGTTAGGTCTTATGTTTAAGTCTTTAATCCATCTGGAGTTAATTTTGGTGTAAGGTGTCAGGAAGGGGTCCAGTTTCTGCTTTCTGCACATGGCTAGCCAGTTTTCCCAACACCATTTATTAAACAGGGACTCCTTTCCCCATTGCTTGTTTTTGTCAGGTTTGTAACTTTTATGTCACAAGTGTTGCACAAGAAGAAAGAGGCAAGCGCAACATTCTCTTGGTGTTTGTCTTTTCTCTTAGCATTCTTATTTATGGGTCCCAATCTTGGTTTAGTTCTCTCTGGTCCCAGGCCACTGACAGGGTAGGAATGGGTCTAAGCCTTCTCCTACTTAGAGGACGCAGGGGGATCCAGAGTAGGATACACAAGAAGGAAGCCTGAAGTGGGTTATGTAGGTTTTACCAACTTGAGGCAAGTGACATGCTCTGCATTTACATGAACATCAGCTAACTCAACAGGGGAGTGACACTGGAGTCTGCAGTCAGCAATAAAAAATTCCCCTGGTGACTGGGTGCAGTGGCTCACACCTGCGATCCCAACACTTTGGGAAGCCAAGGTAGGCAGATCACCTGAGCTCAGGAGTTTGAGACCAGTCTGGGCAACGTGGTGAAACCCCATTTTCACTAAAAATCCAAAAAAATTAACTGGCATGTGCCTGTAATCCCAGCTACTTGGGAGGCTGAGGTAGGAGAATCACTTGAACCCAGGAGGCAGAGATTGCAGTCAGATGATATCGTGCCACTGCACTCCAGCCTGGGCGACAGAGTGAGACTTTGTCTAGAAAAAAAAAAATTACCCTGGCATTTTCCTCTAAACCTAGACGCAGTGAGCCTCAGCAGGTTTTGGGTGGAGGTTCATTGGAGGTTCACTGGAGGTTCAAGGATTTGGGTGGACGTTCATTGCTCAGGTTTTTCTTAATCTTTTTCCTATGTATAAGACCAACAGTGTTATGGAATTGAACTGGGGTCCACTCGTCTGGTGCGGTAATATCCACACCGAGGTTTGCAGCAGGAGAAAGGAGGATGTCTATTTGCAGGGCACCAAGCAAGAAGAATCAGGCAGCTTTCAAAGTTCTGAGCTCCCTACTGGCTTGCAAGCAACGATTGTTTGTTTGTTTGTTTTTGAGACAGAGTCTCGCTCTATCACCTAGGCTGGAGTACAGTGGTGCCTCATTGCAAACTCCGAATCCCCAGTTCAAATGATTCTCCTGCCTCAGCCTCCTGAGTAGCTGGGATTATAGACGGGCACCATCATGCCCAGTTAATTTTTGTATTTTTAGAGAGATGGGGTTTTACCATGTTGGCCAAGCTGGTCTCAAACTCCTGACCTGAGGTGGTCCGCCTGCCTCAGCCTCCCAAGGTTCTGGAATTACAGGCGTGAGCCACTGTGACAAGCCAAGTAAGGGTTTTCAAAGGCAAGGGTACATTTCAGGAAAGCAGACATTATAGGCAAAATAATAAATCAATCCATGAAGGTTATGCATCTGTTTGGTCTAAAAGGGTGAGATATCTTGGCTTACAGGTCATAGGTAGATTCAAAGATTTTCTGATTTGCAATTGGTTAAGGAAGAGGGGCTTGGTTTAAAATTTTGAAGTCAGCAAAAGAGAATGTTGGCTCTGGCTCATGGGCATGTCCTCCTCCAGGTCCCTGAGGAAGAACTTTAGAATAAAAGATGATGATCAGAGTTCAGTTCTTGCTTCTCCCTTCTCTGAGGTCTATTTGCCAGCAGATCCATTCAGTGGGGGTCTGGGTTTTTGAAAATAGAAATTCAGGAATTCAGGAGTTGATGTTATATTTAGTGAAACCAAACATCCTGTGATTCTAAATTCCTTGTCTATTGTTTCAAGCTACTATTGCAATCGCCTGATGAGTTCTTCCTGCCTGCTGCATAGACAAAACCAATTCAGTGAGATCATGGCATTCCAGTAAAAAATTTTTTAAAAATTTAAAAAAAGTTTAAAAAAGAGTTTAATTGACATAAAGCTGGCCCACACAGGAGAGCTGGACTTATCACTCAAATCAGTCTCAGCTGAAATTCAGAGGCTAGGGTTTTTTTTAAGAGTTTGGCAGGCAGGGGGCTAGGGAATGGGTGCTACTGATTGGTTGGGGAATGCAATCATAGGGTTGTGAAAAACAGTTCTCTTGTGCTGAGTCTGTTTCTGGACTGGGGTCACAGGACCAATTGAATCAGGTGTAGCAGGTTTGAATGGAGTCAGCCAGTAGTCAGAAATGCAAAAATCTGAAAAGATATCTCAAAAGGTCAATCTTAGATTCTAAGGTTCATTAATAGTAATGGCAAAAAAATCACAATTACTTTTGCACCAACCTAATACGGTAGTAATGTCATTTACAAGAGCAATTGGGAAGTTACAAATCTTGTGACCTCCAGAACGGCTGGTTCTCATTTAACTATGCCTACATCTTAGCAGAATTCAGGCCCCTCTCATAATCCTAACCTTGTGGGCTTTCATTAGTTTGGTGGTTTAGTTTGGGGAAGGGCCATTATCATCCTTGTCTGAAGGTTAAACTATAAACTAAATTTCTTCAAAAGTTAACTTAACCCATGCCCAGGAATGACCAAGGGCCGTTTTGAGGTGAAAGGCAAGATATAACTGATAGGTCATATCTCGTTCACTGTCATAATTTTCTCACTGTTTTAAAGTTTGCAAATACAGCTTCACTGTTACTCTCTTGATTATCAAGTTGTTTATTTTGTTCTCAGGGCAAGCTGGGCACCTGGAATTTCCCCTGATGGAACTCAAGATTTTCCTTTATTTCTGTGCTTGGCAGGGGGAGGGCAGGGGGGTGGGCTGTGCCTGCTGGCCTCCAAAATGGACCCTTGCTTCATCTCAAAAGGTATCAGCGGCTTTACATGCCTTTATCATGGAGGTATAACCACAGAACCAGCCCAAACTGGCCCTACTCTGTTGATAACAGAATGTTTACTGTCAGATTACCTTTTAGGTATAACAGAGCCAAAATTCAAGTCATGTAGCCCAGGCTTGCAATAGAAAATGCATTGACCTCTAACAATGCCCCAAACCAACATTTCCTCCCTGCAGAACCAAGACCGACATGTCCAGAACCTGAGACCAGAACCTAAATGCTGGAACCCTTTCAGATGAAAAGGTTCTTCTGAACCCTTCTCAGAAGGAGTCTGTTGGTCAGAAAAATCCAGTGCTGAAATTTGCTTGAACATATATTACTGTAAATGGTCAAATTTGAAGACCTCCAATCAGACTCTGCCAAGCCAACATTCCTGACACTGTAACAGTACTGATTCCATGTTACAGAAAAGCTTGTTTAAGTGAATACAATTATTATTTTGCCTGAGTTTGTAGATTACTCATTAAAAACAGCCTCAGGAAAACAGGACCTGGGATAAAAAAGAAACAGAGATAAGAGAGAATATGCTGACCAACAACTATGGGAACTGGCTGACCAGCCTGATAAGAACAGCTTGAGGACACTAGCAGAAGGCTGCAAGACATTGACTAAGAAAGCAATAATCAACTGCACCTCTGAGACTGTGCAAATTTCACAAGAATGTTTTAATCATCATTTGCACTTTCCTAATTTCCCTCAAAAACCCCTGATTCAAACCGAGCCTGGTGGTTCATGCCTATAATCCCAGCACTTTGGGAGGCCAAGACAGTGGACCACTTGAGGACAGGAGTTCGAGAGCAGCCTGGCCAACATGGCAAAATCCCACCTATACTAAAAATACAAAAATTAGCCGGGCATGGTGGCAAGTGCCTGTAACCCCAGCTACTTGGGAAGCTGAGGCAGGAGACTCACTTGAACCCGGGAAGGAGAGGTTGCAGTGAGCTGAGATGACGCCACTGCACTCCAGCCTGGGTGACACAGCGAGACTCCATATATATTTAAAAAAAAAAAAACCTGATCCAGAGACACAACTAGGGGAGAGGTGATCTTTGAACATGAGTTCATTAGCCTCCCCTCAACCACAAGCTCATTGCTGGCTTCTCAAATAAAGCTAATTTTCTTTTTCACTAAAAGCTTTTCTCTTGAATTTTAGCTTTCAAGCAATGTGTGGCACAGAACTAAGTTCAGTTACAATCCTTTCCCTTGATCTCTCACTCCTTTAAAACTTGCCCAGATTCCAAACTGGGAGATAGGTTTGAGCCACACCTTGTGCCTCCTTCCTGACTTCTCTCAAAAGTCAATACCATATTATTGGCTTCTTTATGCATCTGGCAGCAAGCCCCATTACTCAGTGACAGAGGGAATTGTTAAGAGCTAAGAGTTTGGACATTTACCCTTCCCTCTTAGCTCTTCCAAAATCAGTTTTCCCTTCTGTGTTCTCTAACGCTGGGGTCCAGAAACTGATACCCCAAAATACAGCACTTTGACATGTTGAAGTAAAGAAGTCTCAAGGTTTCTCTGACCCTCCCCCACACCCAACCCCATCATCTTCCAAAACTCAGGAGGAAGTTGAAGCTCCCTTATCTGCCTAAAATCTAGGCCTACCAAGAAGAATAATTATTTTTCTCTTTCCCTCCCTGTAAGATCAAAAATGTAAGCATACCAGAACAGACGTTTCACAAAATGATGTCTGTCCAAGAGAACTATTTACAAGTTAATCTCTGTTCCTGGATCCGTTCATTCTTCCTAGTAATCCGTTATTGCTCCCCAACAGAATTCCTCTTTTTCTTTCTCCAATAAGCTGATTTTCCATGATCCAAGCTCCCATTCTTTCTGTAACCTCAAGATGGAATTGAAGCTTCTGAACTCCTTTGCAGATAGGTAATCACTCTGTGTACACATTAACACATTTTATATGTCCTTTCTCAAATTAATCTGCCTTTTATGAGCTGATTTTTCAGTGAACCTTCAGAGGGTGAAAGTGTTAGAGCTGGTAGACAGACAGACCTGAGCAAGGCAGGACAGAACCTAAGGAATGTCAGGCAAAGTCAGGTGACTGTCATGTTCCTCTTCAGGAATGATGGTTGCAGCTAGCACCAAGGAGGGGAAAATTTCCTAACCAACAGGAAATATCTTGAGCTTGTAGGTAACAACTTTCCAATAAGATCCTAGGAATGAGCAGACACATCCAGGTATGCATAGTAGGGAACAAAATGGTGGAGTTTGACCAGTATCTGATCTTGCTCTGGGGTTGCAAGACTGGTAAGGGAGAATTGCCTTAAGAGAGCATCACATAACTTCAATCACTAAATGGCATATAAAGTCCTCCCAGATACTAGCAAGACACTGTGCATGCAGTGATTAGCCAACAGCCTGCCCAAGGGGAGGCTACCAGAAAAAACAAACAAAAAACACAGGAAACAGTACATCTATAAGAGCCCTGAGCCAAAGATCAGGTGGAACGCTCAATCTTTCAAGTTGTCCACTTGCTCCCTTCCAAGAGTATTTTTCTTCGCTTCAATAATCTCTCATTTCTATCTTAAATTTTTTTCTGTTTCTTGGCAAATTACTTCCTCCAAGAAGACAAGAATAGAGTGTGGGAATGCATTCTCTTCCCAGGTCCACAGGAGGTGTAGTTTTAAAGGCAAGAACTTCCCAGTGTCATACCTCCACCCACATCTCCATCCGGGAGCTTAGAGGTCTTTGTTTAACTTTCACACACACAGGAAAAAAATGAAAGATCAATCACTCCAGGGGAAATGTAAAGGAACTCCTTTCATAGGCCAGAAAACTTGGATGGGGCAGGAATATCTCTCAGGTTAAAAGTCCCCTTCCCCTACAGCAGTGCAGACTCCATTTCTGGATCCCCTTCCCTGACCTCGTGGGAGCTGTGCTCTCTCTCTATCTCTTTCTCCTTTTTCTCTCTCTCTCACTGCCTAAATAAATTCCTTTCTGCAAAACTCTATGGGGTCCAATATTTACTTATGAGCTCACCATGCCCAGCAGGGCCCTCTCTTCCATTCTTGGGTGAGTGAGGGACCAAGAGCCTGGAAGAACATACCCTATGGGGGAGCTAAGCCTCCTCCAAGTAAGAAACCCGGTCTCAAGAGGACCATGGACCCCACCCAGACTTGCCATTGCTAATAAGAGGAAAGCTTTCTCTTGGCCTCAACTCTAACGGAATGAGAATTCCACCCAGTCACCTAAGCTCAAAGCCCAAAAGTCCTCCTAGGCTCCTCCATGTCTACAGATACTTGAAAATCTCTTGGTTTTTACCTCCTAAATACCTCGCTCTTCTATCTCATTTTTCTCCATCTCCTTTGCTGATACATTATTTATGGCTACCATCGTCTCTCTTATGTAGTCACAATAGTCTGCTTTATTTATTCTTTCAAATTATTTTTAATTGCAGAAAATATGAATATATTATCATTTTTTAAACTTTCAAACAATATAGATAATCAAACATTCAGGGGTTAACCATGGTAAACATCTGGGAGTGTTCCAGATATTTTCTATGCATATCTACACAGAAATTGTTTTTGGATGAATTCTTTTTTAACATAAATGGTCTCGTAAATGATTTTGTCTCTTCCTTTTTTTCTTTACAACATGTCTTGAAGGTCTTCCTTGTCAGTATATAGAGAACCACCTAATCTGGGCTGCTACATAGTATTCCCTGGTGTGACAGGCACCCTCTAAGATGAGTCCTGCTTCCTGTTTTCTGGTATTTACAGCCTTGTGTAATCCCCTCTGGGTGTGTCTGTGAGGGTATTTCCGGAAGAAATTAACATTTGAATCAGTAGACTAAAAAAGATCCACCCTCGTCCATGTGGATGGGCATCATACAATCTGTTGAGGGCCCAAATAGAAGAAAAAGGCAGAAGAAGGGTGAATTTTCTCTCACTCTGCTCAGGCTGACATGTCTATGGCTTTTAAATTTGAAATGAAAAAAAAGTAAGTAGCTGAAAATAGTCAATAAAATAAGGTACACAAAAATTATCTGGGTTTGGTGGTGCATGCCTGTGGTCCCAGCTACTCGGGAAGCTGAGGTGGGAGTATTGCTGAAACCATGGGAGTCAAGGCTGCCATGAGCCAGGATCATGACATTGCACTCCAGCCTGGATGACAAAACAAGACCCTGTCTCAAAAAGAAAAAAAAAAAGGAAAAAAAAAAAAAAGAAAAAAAGAAAAAGTATGGAGTGGTGAGACTTGCCTTACCAGATATTAAAATTTGCAATAACAGGCTGGGCACGGTGGCTCACACCTGTAACCCCAGCACTTTGGATGGATCACTTGAGGTCAAGAGTTCAAGATCAGCCTGGTCAACATGTGAAACTCTGTCTCTACTAAATATACAAAAATTAGCTAGGTAATGTGGCACACACTTGTAATCCCAGCTACTCAGGAGTCTGAGGCAGGAGAATCACTCTAGCCCAGGAGACAGAGGTTGTAGTGAGCCGAGATCACACCGCTGCACTCCAGCCTGGGTGACACAGGGAGACTCCATCTCCAAAAAAAAAAAAAAAAATTGCAATAACATAATTGCAATCAAAACAAAACTATAAAGTACATTAAAAGACAAATGAATGTGAGGTGCTGTGCTATGTGCCTATAGTACTAGCTACATGGGAGGCTGAGGCAGCAAAATTTGCTTGAACCCAGGAGTTCAAAAGTTTGAGACTGTAGTGCACTATGATTGTACCTGTGAGTAGCCACTGCACTCTAGCCTGGAGAACATAGCAAGACCCTGTCTCAAAAAAAATAAAAATAAAAAATAAAAAGACAACCCAGGTTCTGATATTGAACTAGAGTTACATAAGATGTTACCTGGTATAGTTTAGATATGTGTCTCACCCAAATCTCATATTGAAATGTAACCCCCAATGTTGGAGGTGGGGCTTGGGAAGGTGATTGGCTCATGGGGCAGGTTTCTCATGAATGGTTTAGCACCATCTGCCTTGGTTCTGTCCTTGCAATAATGAGTGAGTTCTCATGAGACTGGTCGTTTAAAAGTGTGTGGCACCTCCCCCTTCACTCTCTTGCTCCTGCTCTGGTCATGTGATGTGTCTGCGTCCCCTTTGCATTTCATCATGATTGTAAGTTTCCTGAGGCTTCCCCAGAAGTGGAGTAAACACCAGCACCATGCTTCCTGTATAGCCTGGAAAGCTATGAGCTAATTAAACCTCTTTTCTTTATAAATTACCCAGGCCCAGGTATTTCTTTATAGCAAAGCAAGAACATACTAATACATTACCCTTGAGGGAAGCTGGGTTAAGGGCACCTGGGTCTCTCCATACCAGTTTCACAACCTCCGATATTGGCCTCAAGTTATTTATTTATTTTTATTATTTTTTTAATTTTTTAAAATTTTTAATGTTTTTGTTTTTATTTTTTATTTATTTTATTTATTTTTTATATTTTTTATTTATTTTTATTTATTTTTATTTTTTATTTTTTTAAACTTTTTTATTTTTATTTTTTATTTTATTTATTTTTATTTATTTATTTATTTATTTTTATGCCTCTATTTCTAATTAAAAAGGGTTTTTTAAAAGACAATAATCTGGTGAGAGGAGAGAATGTCTACAAAACATATGGATAAATATTAACAGTTACTAATATTCAAAAAGCTTTTACCAGCTGAAAAAGAAAAGACAACTGAATAGCAGGCAATTCACATAAGAGAATCTGCAAATTGTCACTAGACAGCATGAGATACTCACCATCTGTAGTAGGCAAGGAAAGGTAAATTAAACCAGCCTTTTTTTCACCCATTATATTTGCCAAATTTTACAAGCTAAAGAATGATAATGTCCAGTTCTGGCTGACAGTGTTGAAGAATAGGAATTGCTACAATCTGTTAGAAAAGTAATCTGAAAACACTTATTAAAACTAGAACTGCAAACATCCATTGACCCAGAGATTCTTCCTTTGTAAATCTGTTTTACTGAAAGTCTCAATATACCCAAGAATATTCTCAAGGAGTCATACTGTAGTAGTTGTGTCACTGTTAAAAACAGAAAGCAACCTTAATGTCCACCAAAAGAGAATGGTTGAATAAACAAAAGAGTTAATCTAATTCATTCAGAGGGAAAAGGGCAAATTGTAGAGTAATACATATATAATGTCATTTTTGCAATCCATGCCCAATCAAATAATCAATGCTGCATAAAAGAAAGGTGTATACTACTCATTACTAGCTCTGGTTACCTCTAGGATAGGAGAAGACCGGTATTATCACCTTTCTGTTCTTTTTACATCATTTTTTAATTCTTTAAAATAAACGTGAGCCAGGCAGAGTAGCTTACACCTATAATCCTAGCACTTTGGGTGGCTGAGGTGGGTGGATCACCTGAGATCAGGAGTTTGAAACCAGCCTGGCCAAATAGCAAAACCCTGCCTTTACTAAAATTACGAAACTTAGCTGGGCATGGTGGCAGGCACCTATAATCCCACTACTCAGGAGGCTGAGGCAGGAGAATTGCTTGAACCCAGGAGGTAGAGGTTGTGGTGAGCTAAGATTGTGCCACTGCACTCCAGCCTGGGCAACAGAGAGAGACCCTGTCTCAATAATAATAATAATTACAATAATAATAAAACAGAACAATTATAACAATATATTGTAATAAAAGTTATGTAAATGTATTATCTCTTTCTCTAAATATCTTTTTTTGTTTGCTTGTTTTTTTGACTCACTCTGTTGCCCAGGCTGGAGTGCAGTGATTCAGTCATAGCCATAGCTCACTGTAGCCTTGAACTCCCTGGCTCAGGTGATCCTCCCATCTCAGCCTCCCAAGTGGCTGAGACTGCAGGCACGTATCACTATGCCTAGCTGAATTATTTTATTCTTTTTAGTAGAGACAAGGTCACTGTGCTGCTCAGGCTGATTTCCAGCTCCTGAGCTTAAACAATACTCTCACCTCAGCCTCCCAAGTGATGGAATTACAGGCATAAGCCACCATTCCCAGCCTCAAAATATCTTACTGTACTGTGCTTACCCTTCTTGTAATAATGTGAGATAATACAATGCCTATTGGATGAGATGAATTGATGTGAATGATGTTAAGCACTGTGACATAGCTTTAGGCTCCTATTGGCTTTCTGAAGATATGTCAGCAGGAGGGTCATCTGCTTCAGGAGATCCTGAATCACTGAGCCATGATGATTGTCTGGCCTGCTTGAACCCTCGTTACTTGAACCCCAGGCATGGCCGAATTAAGTCAGGAAGACACAGATGTAACCGCGTTCAGGCTTTATTGGAGATCCTCCGGGCGGGCCGGGCTCACACAAGGGAGGAGAGCCAGCAACCGCGCCCAGGTGAGCCTGCTCAGGGCTTTTATAGAGTTGTGGGAACTGGGCGGGGGA
>PVKV010043106.1:0-10288 GCA_004027835.1 Alouatta palliata | reverse complement strand
TTTCGCTCTTGTTACCCAGGCTGGAGTGCAATGGCGCGATCTCGGCTCACCGCAACCTCCGCCTCCTGGGTTCAAGCAATTCTCCTGCCTCAGCCTCCCGAGTAGCTGGGACTACAGGCACGTGCCACCATGCCCAGCTAATTTTTGTATTTTTAGTAGAGACGGGGTTTCACCATGTTGACCAGGATGTTCTCGATCTGTTGACCTCGTGATCCACCCGCCTCGGCCTCCCAAAGTGCTGGGATTACAGGCGTGAGCCACCGCGCCCGGCCTTCCCTGGCATTCTTTACTCTGATGTAAGGAGGGATGGCTGAGGGAATCCGTCTGTGGGTCCAACATGGCGCCGTCCTGCTCCTTGTACGAGCCTCAAAAATGGGGACAATCACCTGGGGGCAGACATGTTTGTAGCACGTGACCCAGGCTCAGGCCCGAGGCAGCCGGAACGTGAAGCAAGGTTGAGGCGGGGCTCCTCCTCCTCACCCTGGCGTCTAGCGTCTCGTGACAGGTACTTCCGCTCGGGGCGGCGGCGGTGGCGGAAGTGGGAGCGGGCTTGGAGTCTTGGCCATAAAGCCTGAGGCGGCGGCAGCGGCGGAGTTGGCGGCTTGGAGAGCTCAGGAGAGTTCGCAGGAACCGGAACTTGGACCTCCCCGGTTTTGTCCTCCGTTGAGTGTCCTCCTCGGCGGGAGCCCTTGCTACGCGCCCGGCCCGGAGCCCCCAGCGCAGCGGCCGCGGTAAGCAGCGGGCCCAGCCCGGCAGGCGGCCTGGCCCCATCCCCCTCTTCAGCCCCTCGGTCGCCAGGGCCTCGCGTCCTGCCTGTCCTCCTGGGCAGACTCCGGGCCCAGCTCTGGCCTCGCGGGGAAACTCGGCATCGCTCAGGTCCCCGGAGCAGGCCCGTAACCCGTCCGGCTTGGAGAGGTCGGAGGTCGTCGGGTGTGACCTCTGGCGGGGTTGCCGACCCCGGCCGCCGGTCTCGGACGCTCTGTTTACTGTTGGTGTCGATCTCCTAGATCCGAGAGGGTTCCCTGACTTAGGCGGCCCTGCACCGCGGCAGGACGCCCTAGCCGGTGGAGTTCCTTAGCACGGCGCGCCGGAGGCTGTCGGAGCCCACCCCGTCCGCCGCTGTGACCACCTGGCGGGCATGGGTCACAGGCGCTTGGGCCGAGCCGCGCGTTCCCATCCGGCTCTTTAGTTGAACAGCCTGACCCTGTTAGTGGGAGAGCTTCCCTGACAGCAACTGAGTCAAGGCAGTGAGTCAGGTCATGTGCGCTGGGCTCGGCTCGATACTTGTGTACGTTGAGGTGCCTCTGGCGCTGGGAGACGGGAGCTTTTTGTCATAGGCATGTTACGGTAAATCCTGAGGCAAGTTTTTCAACTTATTTGAGGAAAGATGGTAGTTGGATGTAGAGTTGTGTTTCCATTCCGACCGTGTTGGGGGCCTCTTTCTGCATTCATTTTAGTTTTGTTACCTAATGGTTCATAAGGGGAATATTGAGAATACTGACAGCAAACATTTGAGCGTTTATTGTATGCTAGGCAGCGTGGCAAGACTTTTTAACAGATCATTATGTTTACTCTTTGTTGGAAGAAAACATAAATCCTCTGAAGTACCACTGTTGTGCCCACTTAACAGAGTGGGAAGTTGAAGAACAGAGAGGTTAAGTCATTTGACCAAGACCACACAGCTAATAAGTTATGAAGCAGAGTTTCAAGCCTAGGCAGTCAGAGTCCAGAGCAGTGTATTCAATTTCTAGATTATACTGCTTTCATCTGCCCCCGAAGCTTGTGGTTTATCTTTTGCCACCTGGTATCTGTACCTCACTGCCTCCCACCACCTCCTTTCTTTCTGTTGATGTCATTCGAAAGTCTTTCTGGTAGCATCAGTTGTACCTTAAAGCTATAAGAAATGCCATTTGCGACTTACCACACATGTTGTAGTGTACTATCACCGAGTTAGGAGCTCTTGAGTACTGGCAGGGTACTTAATTGAGGTTTGAAAAATTTTGCACGTAGGCCTAGCAAGCCTGCTTCGTGAACCTTTCTTACAACCTTAGTTGATGGCTGTCCAGCCAGTTGGTTCTTTCCTATTGAAAATACTGCATCTTTGGTTTCCTAAAGAACGGGCTCTTGTCTCTTCCTTGTGACTTAAGCAGCTGATGAGGCACATGATTTCTCATCCATGGATTAATAAAATCTCCTCTTAGTGTGTTTCTCTCTTCAAACTTGGGAAGGTTTGTTCAGATTTGAGTTTAAGAACTGTAAGGTGAGTTAGTACTTCTGAAGGGACTGGCGAAGCTAAAGCTTAGTGTTCACAGTCCTGTTGTAGTCCAATGTGTCCTTTTTTTTAAACTTTGCTACCCAGCCTAAAATATTTAAGTGAGTAATAAGTACTGTAGGTTTATATAATGTTTGAGTTTAGAGGAGAGTAATGATAGGCACCTTTTTATTCATTCATGAAGTATTTTGAGTATTCATTGAGTATCAGCAATGTATCAGGCATTGCGGGATATTGACTCAGGGAGATAGGCATGGTTCCTGTCCTCAAGGAATTTTTAAAAGGTGAATGATCTTGGCCAGAAATTCTGTTGTGGAATGATTTGGCGGTAGAATTCCAGGCTTTTTGGAAGAGTTATTTTCTCATCTCTGCCGGTGAATCAGTAGTAATGCAAAGGCTGGTGTTCTGGCTAACTTTAAGACTTTGTTAATTTTAACAACAGCATTTGTATATATGGCTTGCTCTCCAGAGAGTGTAGAAGATAATGTTACAGTTTCTAATTAATCTCATCTTTTAAAGAGTAACCTTCAGCACTCAACTTGTTTCTCCTTTTGCTCTAGTGGCATTTTTTTTTTTTTTTTTTTTTTTTGAGATGGAGTTTCGCTCTTGTTGCCCAGGGTGGAGTGCAGTGGTGCAATCTCAGCTCACTGCAACCTCTGCCTCCCTGGTTCAAGCAATTCTCCTGCCTCAGCCTCCTGAGTAGCTGGGATTACAAGTATACGCCACCACGCCTGACTAATTTTGTATTTTTAGTAGAGATGGGGTTTCTCTATGTTGGTCAGGCTGGTCTCAAACTCCTGACCTCAGGTGATCTGCCCGCCTCAGCCTCCCAAAGTGCTGGGATTACAGGTGTGAGCCATCTCGCCTGGCCAACTGTAGTGGCATTTTTTGTTCACTTAAGAGGTAGTCTGTGTCACTGCCATTAACATTGCACTGCAGTGTCTTTGAGCAAAGATACATTTGGCATGCTGGACTTTTTTCTTCAGCTCGGAAGAAAGTTTAATGTAGCACTGATACTGTACCAGCCATAGTTTCAGTACCATTCTAGGTAGAAAAGCTGTGCTGTCCTATCTTCCACAACTTTCTAGATTCCCTTCTTTAAGAGATTTGGATTTTACATTTGTGGTAGTAAACAGAAGGGTGGAATACAGAAGATAGTTTAAAAATAGTTTTATTAGTATATCCTTCTAGGTAGTTAGCAACCACTTGGGACAATTTTGTTTTTCTTTTTTTTGTGCCAACTGTGCCTAAGCTCCCAAACCCTGTAATCAGAGAACAATGCTTGATAGTAAAGTGTGGCTTTCAATCAGTTTTCTGACCCCACTGCCAAGTGAGGCCAAAAAGTTTTGCTTATTAGCTTTGAATACGTCCTCAAAGAGATCTTCACTAATAACGTTTTTGCTCTTACATTTGGCATTAGCCTTTGTATGCAAAGATGTAGCAAACACAGACCACACAAATATGACAGTTGTCTTATGCACATTCCTCTCTAGCATTTGACACAAATATTTTAGTTTTTCCTATGATAAAATATCTAACTCCCCATTCATATAATTAAACAAATACAGCTGAAATAGATTTGACCAGGTATTGGACTTGGAGCTGTAGGCAGGCTTTTCTTGGGGAGGTAAGGTTTAGAAGTGCTCCTGAATAAGGCTAAACAGAGGTTCCCCTTGGCACTAAATGTCTTCTTCTGAAGGCAACTGAAGCTCTAGAAATGAACTCCCCACCTCCCTTCATATTTTTTAGCTATTGGCTTTCTGTTGATGACTCTTAGCTCTCGTTGTATTCTGGCATCCATTCCTTTGTGTTACTGCACGCTTATATGTTAATATTATCTAATAGATCTCTATGTCCTTTGCAATTTGCTGCAGAAACATTGTGCAATGTAGTGATGTTTTCAGTTATTTGCTCTCGCATCTTCACTCTATTCTGTTTTTCCCCTTACTGCATATGGCATTAAAGACAGAAAAATAATTTGCATTTGTGTTTTAAAACTTATTTTTAAAACATTTCTTAATGGTGATTGTGGTCACTGCGATTTGTGAATCAGAGGTAAAAGTGATGTGGCGAGTGAAATCAAAACAGGCTTTTTATCAGTGTCTGTTACCAGTTTCAATTTTAGTATCTGAGGCTGTGATTACAAGAACATATTTAAGAATAGCTACTTGCAAAATATCTCCTTGGGGGAGGAAGAAAGCTTGGAAATTGGTTCCAATGCTGACCTACAGTATTGGCCTTGTTCATTTGCTTGAGGATGTAGTACTTAATTCCTGGGGCCTGGAGTCTCTGTTTTGGTGATTTCATCACTGCTAAGGAGATCAGTTTGCCCGATTCTGTTGTCTACTTCTGGTCGCCTGGAACTGCCTACAGTTGGGACCAAGCAAATCCGAGTGAGCCTATTAAGGGAAACCTGGGAACAGGGCAGTTTAGGAATTCTCCAGCCTTGCTTGTCTCTTGGTCTTACGTGTATGGCTGCTGCTAGAAAAAGGAAAGGTTCTCTCTTCTCCCTCAGCCTTTCCTTTCCAGCTTTGGTTCTTTCTGCTGGGCATTAACCATTTCAGATCAGGAGTCATTTAAAAATTACTTAGTGAAATAAATAGTTATATCATTTATTTCCAATATTGGAATATAAGTGTAATAAAAAGTTGGTTTCCATTTGATAAACTTTTTAGTTTGAATTATTTGAGAGTACATAGTTACAAAGCTGCTATGAATTAACCTTAAATAACCCAGCATAAACTTTACGAAAAATAGCATCTCTTGTACATGATATTCAGTCTGCCTACCAGCAGTTCTCCCATGCACTTACAGATAGGGAGATCCCTGAGATAACTACAGATCATTTAAAACCCACTCTTAAATCCTCTGACCTGCACACCATGTTGGTTGTTAAAAGAGCAATAAGATTTTGTAGAAACCTTCCTACATGACATTTGCCTTTAAATGCTTTTTAATATTTCTGTGGTGCTTGTAGTTTACATATGATTTCATTTGGTGCTCACAACTATTCTGTGTATCTGCCTGAGATAGCTGAGGGCAGATGCTCTGGTGGCTCAGCTGGCATGTCGGTCTAGGTCTGTTAGCTCAGTGCTCTTTCTCATGTACCATCCTGCCTTTCCTTTGTACTCGAGTGCCCTAAAGACCATATCATTTCACGCCTTATAAAAGTGCTCATGCCTATAATCCCAGCACTTTGGAAGGGTGAGGCAGGAGGATTGTGTGAGCCCAGGAGTTCAGTACCAGCCTGGGCAACAAAATGAAATGCCATCTCTACAAAGAAGAAAAAAAAAACTAGGTGGGTATGGTGGTACACCTGTGGTTCCAGATGAGTGGGAGGCTAAGACGAGAGCATCGCTTGATTCCAGGAGTTTAAGACTGCAGTGATACATGTTCATGCCACTGCACTCCAGCATGGGGGAGCAGAGCAAGACTCTGTCTCAAAAAAAAAAAAGAAAAGAAAAAGTAAAAAAAAAGAAATTGAACTCTCCCCAAAAATAATGTGAGAATTTAACTGTGGAGGAGACTGGACACTCTTGGGTCTTGTGACATGTGATACTTCTAGTAGATACTGAATGATGAGAAGCTAGGGATCATGGGAATAGCCATATTTTTCAAATGTTTAATGGTAGCAAGTGAGGAACCTGATGCATCCAGCTCCAGAGTAAGGTTTATTTGCCATGGTAACACTGGATAAGTACATTATTGCCCGTATTTTCAAGTAATTTATCATTTCTTTATTTTAGCAAACATACATATATACAGAAAAGTGTACAAACAAGTGAACAGTTTGGAGAATTTTTACAAACCCAGAGGCGCTCTTATGTCTCCTTTAAGTCATTATCATCCCCTGATGCTTGAGCAGTGAGTCTTCTGATTTCCAGGACTGTAGACCAATTTTGCCTGATTTGGGTTTAGTGTAAATGGAATCATACACTGTGTATTCTTCTCTGTCTGGTTTCTTTGACTCAGTGTTGTTTGTGAGGCTTTGTGTTGTTGTGTGCAGTTGTAACTGGAGTTTTCATTGCTCAGTAGTATTATGCAATATATCATAATGTATTTAAGTAAAAAGACCGAGTTTTAGGGTATGTGTCTGTATTCATTTGCTAGGGCTGCCATAACAAGTATCACAGATAGAGTGGCTTAAACAGAAATTTATTTTCTCAATTCTGAAGGTTAGAAATCTGAGGTCAAGCTGTTGGCAAGATTGGTTTTTTCTGAAGCCTCTTCTTGGTTTGTACATGACTGTCTTCTCTTCCCTGTATCTTCGCATGATCTTTTCTCTGTATTGTCTATGTCCTGATTCATTTAGGAGACCAGTCATATAGGATTGAGGCTCACCTTCAGGACCTTACTTAACCTCAGTTACCGCTTTAAAGGCCCCGTCTCCAATAAGACATTCTGAAGTATTGAGGATTAGGATTTCAAAATAAGAATTTCAGGTGGACACAGTTCAGGTCATAAAAGTATCTATTCTACTCTAGTCAATATGGCCAGTTTTAAAAGTTGTACCAGCGTGCACTACCACAAGCAGTATATGGGAAGTCCAAATATTCCACATCCTTGCTAGCACTTGTAACTTTTTGTCTTTTCAATATTAAGTTTTTCTGGTACAAACCCATTTCTTTTTGGCACCATGGTACACCCCGTTTACTTACCACTGTAGGGGAACCTAAAGGGGCTGGGGAAGGTTGTCCTGGGGTAAAATGTGTCACAGTTTGAGATTACCTCTTTTAAATGCTGCTTAAATCCATTGGAGTCAGAAGCAGAGGTTCGGCCAGGCACGGTGGCCAACGCCTGTAATCCTAGCACTTTGGGAGGCCAAGGTGGGCAGATCACTTGAGACCAGGAGTTGAGATCAACCTGGCCAACATGATGAAACCCCATGTCTACTAAAAATACACAAAATTAGCCAGGCGTGGTGGTGGGCACTTGCAATCCCAGCTACTTGGGAGGCTGAGACATGAGAATCGCTTGAGCCCAGAAGGTAGAGCTGAACTGGGGAGGTGGATGTTGCATGAGAATCACTTGAACTCAGGAGGTGGAGCTGAGATTGTGCCACTGCACTCTAGCCTGGGCAACAGAATGAGACCCTGTCTTAAAAAAAAAAAAAAAAAAAGAGAGAGAGAGAGAGAAAGAAAAAGAAAGGAAAGCAGTGCTTCAGTCCAGTGAGTGAGCAGTTAGTCTTCCATAGCGGTGCATAGTTTATTATTTTTATAGTCTGGAGTCCATTCCTGGTGGTGGAATTGACCTATAAAAGAATTATCTGTGGCCGGGCGTGGTGGCTCACGCTTGTAATCCCAGCACTTTGGGAGGCCGAGGTGGGTGGATCATGAGGTCAAGAGATCAAGACCATCCTGGCCAACATGGTGAAACCCCGTCTCTACTAGAAATACAAAAATTAGCTGGGCGTGGTGGCGTGCGCCTGTAATCCCAGACTCAGGAGGCTGAGGCAGGAGAATTGCTTGAACCTGGGAGGTGGAGGTTGCAGTGAGCCGAGATCCCGTCACTGCACTCCAGCCTGGCGTCTGGCCACAGAGAAAGACTCTATCTCAAAAAAAAAAAAAAAAAAAAGAATAATCTGTGGGGTATAAATCTAGCCATAGTAGACAGTGCTTTCATTCAAACTTTTTTTTGTTCAGACACTTGAACCCTTAAAATATCACATTCTTTCATACATATTCTAGAAATAGGTCTGTTTTGCATATTCTGACTGAGCTTTCAGATATTAGCAGGCCTTTGACCACCAGCTTTTTGGCTGTGTGCTTTTCAGCTTTGTGTATCCACTATAGACCTTAGTTTGATTGAAATAATATTACATGACTTTGCCTCTGTTCCAACTCTAAACCACTTGAGGACAGGGCTGAATCACTAATCTTGAAATATTACTAAACTTTTGTTTAAAATTTTTCCAGTTCTAACTTTGCAGAGTAAGTTATTGTTTATAGCATGAAAGTTATGCTTGTGGGTTAGTGGTTAATATGTGTAGCTTTCCTGAATGATGAACTCTGTGTTCTGTGTTCATTTAACAGATTTTTCTTCTCTACTTTAAGAAAACACTGTTGGTCCCTGTAGGGAATTATTCAGGAATAATTGTAAACACAGGATGGATGAGACTCATTTATTTAAAGAAAATGCTGGAGTTGTTCAGTGTCTGGGGTGGTGAGGGACATGTTGAGTGGATTTTTAAATAAAAGGGTAGGCAGGTGAGAGTTGGGAAACCATTATAGTTGGAAGGAATGGTATAAGTCAGTGAATGGATGTAGGGATTGCAGTAGCTCTAAGTTGGTGGTGGTTATATGTATGGGAACCAGATCCTAGTGGGGAGGGCAGGCACTGTAATGCTATGTTGGAGGATTTAAGTTCAACCAAGTGGAACTTCATTCCGTAATGCTGGAATAGGCAAGGCATCATCTTCTCACTTGAACCTCCAGTTAAGGGTGAGGAATGGCTTTGATGTTGTAATTTGTCCAAAGAAACCATACATTAAGAGCTTAGTGGGCCAGGACTGAAATACTACAAGTGTTGTGCTTAAACTTTCAGATAGTTGCTTCCTCAGAAGTGGCTTTAATGAAAAGTTAAACATGGGAGCTGGTTAGAGGGGGTGGGATAGAGGAAGAGAGCAGTTCATTTAGTTTTCCTCTTTAGCCAGCCCATTTGCTCCCCTTAGCAATTTATGGGCAGTCTGTTTTACTGGTTTAGTGCCTGAGATAATCTAGGGTTGATATCAAAAGCTTCCAGCTATTGAAAATAGTTCTTATGTAACTGTCTGTTTGACTAGCTATCTGCTTTCCAGTTTGTCTTAACAAAAAGAAGAAAAGGCACAGGTCATCCTGGTCTCTCATTGGAGACTAAACTTTTGGTTTAGTACCTGGGTTTAGAAAGCTTGAGAACAGTTGGTACATCGTATGGAAGAATCTGCTGATCTAGGAGCAAAGTTCTCTTCACAAGAATTGCCTTCCAAGGGACTTGCTTCTTTGTGTAAGTTGCCTTTGCTTTTTCCCTCCCGGCAGGAATGCAATACTCAGAACGAAGTATATAAACAATGTATTTACATTTCGTAGAGGTTGTTACCTTGTTTAAGCTTCACAAATGTAAGAAGCATTTGCTTTGTCATTTTTTTTTTCAGATGAGGAAATGGACCAAAAGGTCATGGTCAGTATCTTGGAGCCACTGTATTAGTGGGACTGGGAGTAGCATCCAGTATTCTAAGTTAACATAATTTTTTAATAATGGCAAAAGAATAATAGCATCTTCTGTGGAAGAACAGCCTTTGTAAATTTGATCGTTCAGTTTTATATAAATGTTTTAAAAAGAGGGATGTTCAGACTAGTCTGTTTCTTTTGAAATAAAATTTTCAGGTGATAAATCTTCAAGCACTATCAGACAGAATAAGCTAGGTTATGCTGTAGTAACTAATAACCTCAAAGTGGTCAAAAAGAGCATAGGTTTTCTGGAGGCTCTGCATCATTCTTACTCCAGCCAAAGGAGCAGCCGTGATAGGAATATTGCTGGCTCTCTTGGCAAAGGGAAAAAGATTGGAGGCTCTCGTTCCTGCAGTTAAATTCCAGCGCAGGAATGACACATTATTTCGTGTTACTTTTGCTTGCAGTTCATTGGCCAAAATGAGTCATACTACACAAGGAATCAATTGTGAATGTGTGGACTTGGAAGGCACGGAGTAGGAAATATTTGGGAAATAGCACTAGTATCTTACTTGGCTTATAATGTGTAATAGATATTGGGGGAAATAACTGTCATTTGTAGATTTTTTTTCTACAGATCAGCTGGTTATTTAAATGCTAAAAAGAGCTTCGTTATAGATACTGGGTTGCCCATCTTTACTCACTAATCACCTTTCTATCCTAAGAAACTTGCTTTTTTTTTTTTTTTGAGACGGAGTTTCGCTCTTGTTCCAGGCTGGAGTGCAATGGCGCGACCTCGGCTCACCGCAACCTCCGCCTCCTGGGTTCAAGCAATTCTCCTGCCTCAGCCTCCCGAGCAGCTGGGACTACA
>PVKV010043105.1:0-10288 GCA_004027835.1 Alouatta palliata | reverse complement strand
TGTCCGAGAGGGGAGGTTGGGAGTGTCCGAGAGGGGCAGGTGGGGCTTGGAGCTGATGCCGAGGGACCTCCCAGACCCGCTCTCCGGCCCCGGAAGCCCCACTCTGCCCTCCCTGCAGTCACCTCTTTGTGCAGTGGCTTCTGGGGGCCTTTGGTCCCCAGCGTTGACTTTCGGCCAGCGCTCTGCGGGTGGCCTCTGGCCCCATACCTGGTGTGGACCCAGGCCTGGGGCTGGCCAGGCCCAAGTTCACCGAGTTCGCCAAGTTCATCAGCGCCGCACCGACGCCTGGGACCTGCTGACAGGAGGCCAAGATGGCAGGTCTGGGAGGTTGAGACAGATGGCTCCCGGCTGGGAGGTGACCCCTGACCCCAGACCCCACTCCTCGGGAGCATGTGGGTGAGGCAGAGCAGGGCAGCTGTGTGACAGGAGGACACCCAAAAGAAACTCAAGCTCAAGAGTAAAAGTCTCACCATCCCCCAAATGTGGCTTCACATCCTGAACCTGTGCTAATTCTCCCAGGGGGGGCCAAGTCGTGGCTCCCCCACGCCAGCCACCCTCCCCAAAACGTGCCCAGGAGGGCTTAGGAACTCCGTGGGGTCGGCTTCGGGGCGCCCACCAGATGCGGCCAGGACGGCTCCACCCCTGCCCCCGGCCTGGCCTCAGGGACTCCCCCGCCCAGCCGACGGGCATACAGATGGTGGCAGGGACGCGGCATGGGCAGAGCACAGGGACGCCACTTCCTCCAAACAGCACTAGCTGATGGGTGCCTTCGCTTTGAGAGACAGACGCTCCGGGAAACTCTGGGCTGCACCGAAGGCTGTCACTCTCCACACTCTACCATAAACGTGGGGCCAGAAACGGGGACTTTTGGTCCGCGGGACTGGGGGCACAGAAGCCTCAGGAACTGAGGCTGAGCCCAGCAGCGATTCTGGACAGTGGACACTGGGCAGCAGATGTCAGGCAGTGGACGCCGGCAGGGGACACCCGGCCTCCGGGCAAGGAGCCTGTGATGCGTGGTCTTGCAGACAGCAGAAAGGGCCAGTCCACAGCATCAGCTCCCCTCAGAGACCCCACGGCACCTCCCATGGGTGGGGTCCGAGAGGCTGCACCCACCTACCACACACTGGGGCCTCCGTCCCTCTGCCGAGAGGCTGGCCTCCAGGGGCAGCTGAGACAGGGGCCACCCCCTCCAACCCAACTGTCTCTGGCCTCAGATTCCGCCCACATCTGCCTGTGCTCAGCTGCAGGCAGGGCAGGGGACACGGTAAGGATGGAGGCGGCGATGAGACCCCAAGCCTAGTGGGCAGCGTGTGCCCTCCACCCTGGCTCACCCAAAGAGGACCACCTGCATCTGGGGAGTGGGGTGCCCACGACCTGGAGGCTCACATCTGGGGAGTCAGGTGCCCGGGACCCCGAGGCTCGCATCTGGGCAGTGGGGTGCCCAGGACCCCGAGGCGCACATCTGGGGAGCGGGGTGCCAGGGACCCTGAGGCATGCATCTGGGGAGCGGGGTGCATGGGACCCTGAGGCACGCATCTGGGGAGTGGGGTGCCCACGACCCGGAGGCTCACATCTGGGGAGTCGGGTGCCCGGGACCCCAAGGCTCACATCTGGGGAGCGGGGTGCATGGGACCCTGAGGCACGCATCTGGGGAGTCGGGTGCCCCGGACCCCAAGGCTCACATCTGGGGAGCGGGGTGCCCGGGACCCCAAGGCTCACATCTGGGGAGCGGGGTGCATGGGACCCTGAGGCACGCATCTGGGGAGTCGGGTGCCCGGGACCCCGAGGCTCGCATCTGGGGAGTCGGGTGCCCGGGACCCCGGAGACCAGCATCTGGCACGGGAGCCCCTGCTCTGTCCATCAACGCAGCAGCCCGCAACCCCAGCACGGCACCGTCTCTCACCGGTCACGGGTCCGCTCACTCTCAGGCCCACTCACCTGTCTCATCCATGAAGCCGAGGGCCTTGGAGACAGAATCTGACCCAGCCTGAGCCCAAGCTGCCTCGGCCGGGAGGGTGGGATGAGGTGGGAGCCCACTGTTTGCTGCCCTGGACCCCACAGAGAGGCAGAGAGGGAAAAGGCGATACCAGCTCAGGGCTCAGGAGGCAGACGCCATGCAGAGAGGGACAGAGAGGTCTCCAGATTTCATTCTGCAACCGCAGGTCAGAAAATGTGCTGGGAAAAAGATCCTACCTACAACAGGAATCTTGAAGATGATGGGCTTGTTTTTAAAAAGTAACAGGCCAGGCACAGTGGCTCACACCTGTAAACCCAGCACTTTGGGAGGCTGAAGTGGGCAGATCGCCTGAGGTTGGGAGTTTGAGACCAGCCTGGCCAACGTGGAGAAACTCTATGTCTACTAAAAATACAAAAATTAGCCAGGCCTGTATGTCCTGTAGTCCTAACTACTCAGGAGGCTGAGGCAGGAGAATCACTTGAACCTGGGAGGTGGGGGTTGCAGTGAGCTGAGATCGCGCCACTGCATTCCAGTCTGGGTGACAGAGTGAGACTGTCAAAAAAAAAAAATCGGATCAGCCGGGCACAGTGGCTGACACCTGTAATCCCAGCACTTTGGGAGGCCGAGGCAGGCAGATCACGAGGTCACGAGTTCGAGACCATCTTGCCAACACGGTGAAACCCCATCTCTACTAAAAGAACAAAAATTAGCTGGACATGGCGGCACGTGCCTGTGGTCCCAGCTACTTGGGAGGCTGAGGCAGGAGAATCGCTTGAACCCGGGAGTCGGAGGTTGCGGTGAGCCGAGATCGAGCCCCTGCACTCCAGGCTGGCGACAGAGCGAGACTCCGTCTCTCAATAAACAAATAAATAAAATAAAAATAAAAAATAAAAATTACACGAATAAAAAAGAAAGATAGCAGTATGTTCTTGGTGTTTTACATAAATGAACTCTTTGAATATTCACGAAGAAATGAAGCGCGGTCTTGGTGTCAGAATCATGAGGAAACGGCGAGGTCCGTGACGTGAGGTCACACAGTGAGGAAGGTGAGGCCTCTCTGCTGGCAGCAGTGGGGGGCCTGTTTTCACGGTTTTATGAGGCCAGCTGTGACCCCCCTCCTGTCTCCCTCAAGTCACAGCCCGAGGTTGGCTCCGCAGCCTTGGGGGCAGAGAAAGCCCCACCACCCCTGCCAGCCGCGCCGGGGCAGACCCCGGGCCAGGCCAGCTCAGCCTCCTTCAGTGGCGCCTCGGGGCCGGCTCAAGGCCAGTGGGCGCTGAGGGCAGGGGTTGGGGACACGGTGAGGGCAGCCTAGAGGTTGTGGAAAAGTGCCCGTGACCCCGACGTGGGAGTGCGACAGACCCGTCCCCAGGGTCCTGTAGGTGGATCTGGTACCGACGCCTCTGGGGTGCCCGTGGTGGGGCGGGCGGCGTGCTGGGGCGCAGATGGCAGGCGGCCTCGGCAGCTTCTCCTTCCCACTCCCCCGGCGGGGCCTCGGCCGCTACGGTCCTCAAGTGTCCCCACCCACCCCCAGCCACCGCGCACCAGTGAGGCTTTGAGAGGGAGGCGCCTCCAGGAACCCGCGCGTTCACGGAGCGTTACGAGCACAGCACGCGTTCGTCACGGAGCCCCTGGAAGACGGCCTTCACAGGAGAAGCGGCCTGTCCACCGCCGTGTCCACCCCGGGCGGGTGCTGAGGAGTCCCCGCTTGGAGTGTGGACGCTGGATGTGGGGCTGGCCACAGCCCCAGCCCCAGACAGCAGGCCCAGGCTCAGGGCAGGGGCTCCTACTGGCAGCCCGGGCAGCCTCAGCCCTGGAGCCTCCCGCTGCTGGAGCCCAGCGTGATGTGGAGGGAGAGGGGACCCAGGACAGCTTCCCGGGGCTGCTGCATCTGCCAGGGGGCAGGGCCCGCTTCCTCGGTGCTGAGCCGCAATTTAATGCCGTCTGCGGGACTCTGAATTTCCCAAGAAAGGCTCAAGCTCGAGCGCCCCGGGAAACCCGGAACCAGGTGGACACGTGGCCTTCCGGACCTCAACTCCGCCTGCTCACCAAAGGCTGAAGCTTCAGGAGGAAAGGAATCTGTGAGTGCCATGGACATTCAGGAGAATGTTTTTTGGCCTCGGAGAGGGAGAGAGGAGCTCAGCACCCCTCTCCTGTCCCCTGATGACACCCCCTGGCCCAGCCCGGGAGGGCCTCTCCAGAACAGGCCACAGGTGGCCACGGAGACCTCCTCCAATGACCCGGACCCAGGCACTCTACCTTAAAAAGAAGTCCAGGACAAACCCAGGCCCACTGTCCGGGGCATGGTCCCAGGGGGCCACAGACACAGATGGCCCTGCTCAGTGACCAGCACGGCACAGACAGGTGAACAGGCAGCGAGGCTGGGCCAGCACAGGGGCCAGGACACCTCCCGGGAAGAGGCTGACCCAGAGCCTGAGTAGAGGAGCCTGCTGGGGAGGCTGAGCTGGGGCCTCTGGTGGGGCTGGCCTTGTTGACAGATTTGGACACTCGCCACATCAGGGCAGGTGCCTGAAGTGGCACAGTGAGGGTGGGGGGATCTGGCCATTTTAGGCACCAGCCTGTTCCAAAGAGCACCAAGGCTGTTCCAGGGAGTGCCGTGTCTATTCCATGGGGGACATGTCTGTTCCAGGGGGTGCCGTGTCTGTTCCAGGGAGCTCCATGTCTGTTCCAGGGAGTGCTGTGTCTGTTCCAGGGAGATCCATGTCTGTTCCAGAGAGCACCAAGGCTGTTCCAGGGGGTGCCGTGTCTATTCCAGGGGGTACATGTCTGTTCCAGGGGGTGCCATGTCTGTTCCAGGGAGCTCCATGTCTGTTCCAGGGTGTGCTGTGTCTGTTCCAGAGAGCACCATGGCTGTTCCAGGGGGCACCAAGGACATTCCAGGGGCCACCGTCTCTGTTCCAGGGGGGCCATGTCTATTCCAGGGGGTGCTGTGTGTATTCCAGGAGCACCGTGTCTATTCCAGAAGCACTGTGTCTGTTCCAGGAGCATCATGTCTGCTCCAGGGGGCACCATGTCTGTTCCAGGGAGTGCCGTCTCTGTTCCAGGGAGTGCCGTGTCTGTTCCAGGGAGTGCTGAGGCTGTTCCAGGGAGCGCCATGTCTGTTCCAGGAAGTGCAGTATCTGTTCCAGGGAGTGCCATGTCTGTTCCAGGGAGCGCCGTGTCTGTTCCAGGGAGTGCTGAGGCTATTCCAGGGAGCTCCATGTCTGTTCTGGGGGGTGCTGAGGCTGTTCCAGGAAGTGCAGTATCTGTTCCAGGGAGCACAATGTGTATTCCAGGGAGCCCTGAGGCTGTTCCAGGGAGGGGCATGTCTGTTCCAGGGGGTGCCATTTCTGTTCCGGGGGGTGCAGTGTCTATTCCAGGGAGCACTGAGACCGTTCCAGGGAGTGCTGAGACTGTTTCAGGAAGCGCCGAGACTGTTTCAGGGGGCTCCATGTCTGTTCCAGGGTTCACCGTGTCTGTTCCAGAGAATGCCAGGCTGTTCCAGGGAGTGCCGTGTCTGGAGCGCTGTGACTGTTCCAGGGAGGGCCGTGTCTGTTCCAGGAGGGCCGAGGCTATTCCTCAGTGGTGCTAGCTGATGGTGCACTTTGAACACATCCCACTCTGCTCAAGTGGAGAAAAGGCTGTCGATGCCATGGCCGCCTGTGCAGGGAGTCAGCTCTGTGCCGAGGCGAACCCCGGCTGCTGTGTGCTCCCCGGCCCCCAGGGTGGCCTCCAGGGGAGGTAACAGGGCCTCATCCCACACAGGTGCTGGCCTGGGGCCCACAGACGGCCTCAGACCAGGCGGTGGATGCACGGAAAGGTGAGGGGTCTGGGCCCATCCCGAGAGGGCCAGGTGGGTGGTCGGAGCCGCACGGGACGTGACGGACAGGGCTGTGCCTGCAGAGGGATGGCGTCCACACCAGCCCCGCCCAGCTCAGAGGTGGGCCTCCCCCAGGATGCTACGGCCTGGCTACCTCAGGGAAGGTGACGTGCCTGGGGCGCCCCCACCGCCCTCGGCACGAGCGGAGCCGGGAACGCAGAAGAGAAAGGCAGAGAGAAAGCCCCGGAGGGGTCTGGGGCTAGAGGGAGCAGCCTCGTGGGATAGGGAAACTGAGGCAGAGAGCCTCGGCCGCTGCCACGTGGCTGACCCAGCACGCCGCTCCATTAGGGTCCAGGGGGCTGCTGGGAGCTCTCATCCCAGGCGGACTGCAGGTTCCCCCAGAGTATTTTTTTTGTTTTGTTTTGTTTTTTTTTTGAGACAGAGTCTTGCTGAGACGCCCAAGCTGGAATGCAGTGGTATGATCTCGGCTCACCGCAACCTCCGCCTCCTGGGTTCAAGCGATTCTCCTGCCTCAGCCTCCCGAGTAGCTGGGACTACACGTGCCCGCCAACACAACCAGCTAATTTTTTGTATTTTTAGTAGAGACGGGGTTTCACCATGGTGGCCAGGCTGGTCTCGAACTCCTGACCTCAGATGATCCATGTGCTTCGACCTCCCAAAGTGCCGAAATTACAGACATGAGCAACCGTGCCCACCCTGTTTTTTGTTTGTTTGTTTGGGTTTTCTAGACGGAGTCTCACACTGTTGCCCAGGCTGGAGTGCCGTGGCGCAATCTCAGCTCATTGCATCCTCTGCCTCTGAGGTTCAAGCGATTCTCCTTGCCTCAGCCTCCCACGTATCCGGGATTACAGGCGCCCACCACCATGCCTGGCCAATTTTTTTGTATTTTTAGTAGAGGCGGGGTTTTACCAGGTTGGCCAGGCTGGACTCGAACTCCTGACTTCGTCATCCGCCCACCTCATCCTCCCAAAGTTCTGGGATTACAGGCATGAGCCACCACACTTGGCCTTTTTTTTTTGAGATGGAGTCTCACTCTGTTGCCCAGGCTGGAGTGCAACGGCACAATCTCAGCTCACTGCAACCTCTGCTTCCTGGGTTCAAGCAATTCTCCTGCCTCAGCCTCCCGAGTAGCTGGGATTACAGGCACCTGCCACCTCGCCCAGCTAATTTTTAGTAGAGATGGGGTTTCACCCTTTTGGCCAGGCTGGTCTCAAACTCCTGACCTCAGGTGATCCGCCCTCCTTGGCCTCCCAAAGTGCTGGGATGACAGGCGTGAGCCTCCACACCCGACCCCGGGGAATGTTTTGGATGCAAAACCCTTATCTGCACTTAGGAGGGTTCACCTTCTCCTTCCACCTGCTTACATGAGGCTGCATAAAAAGGCTTTCTTCCAGTGTGTGGCTGAGTTTGCATCACACACAGCAGTTAAACAAAGCTCACCTCACCAACTCCAAATCCTAACGCAGGCGCGCAGGAGAAAGCCGCGCCACCCTCCCCCAGGCAGTCCTCACGGGGCCATTTCCGGGGAGACGGGCCGGGCGTTTCTCGTTCGGAGGTTCTAGCAGGGGAGCACAGCTACTCGTACACCCTTGACCGAAGACCGGTCCTCCTCTATCGGAGATGGTCGTCCTCTTCGCCGGAGCGCGCAGCTTCGGGAGGGACGCACATGGAGCGGTGAGGGAGGAGGGGACACCCGGCTGGCCAGCCAGGTTAGCCAAATCAACCCTGGCGATCAATGGGGTGACAGATGCCGCAGCCAGATGGCCCTCACGTCCGGGCGGGGCGTTTCTAAGCCACACGCGGGCACGGTCTCTCCTTGGCCTTCGGTTTTACCCGTTAGGGGCCAGCTCCGCCCAGGCGGGGTGAGAATCTGTCTAACCTGCCGCCGACACGCACCGCTAAACGCACAACAGCACAGCCTCCCAGAGGACGTCACGCGGACACTGTCTGTGGCCTCGCCACTTCCAGAGGCCGAAGGCAGCCGCGTGGACGCCGTTTCCGGCCGCGCCACGTGGAAGCTGCGATCGCCTTTCCTCTCCCGCGCGTCTGCTCCGGACTCCCGCTCTCGTGGGGGAGGGACTGCTGCTGTCCCCTCGCAAATGACGGAAAACCGGGCGACAGATCTTAGGAAGTTTCTGGACAGCGGGCAGCGTGAGGCCGCATTTCCCCATGCAAGGCCGTGCCCAAGGCGGCCCCAGGACCGCTGCGCCCCACACCCGACGCCGCCAAGCCGAGGGGGCCCCACCTGCAGGACCGGCTGCTGGAGCCGCAAGCGAGCGGCAGGAGGACCCCGAGGCTCCCAGGACCCTCAGCCCCAGCGCTGAGAATGCGATGGAGATACCGGAGCCCGGCCCAGCCAAGAGGAAGGCCCATCAACACAGCCCGGACCAGAACGGCCACAGCTGAAGACCGCGCCGGGAGGAAGGCTGGCTCCAGAGACCCCGCCAGATCTCTCCACGCCGGGAAGGCAGGAGAAGGACCGTCTGGCCGGGGCCGGTCCCGCCCAGCTTACGGGGCTTAACAAATGCCTTGGGCTCTCCAAAGAGCCCCTGACAAAATGTGAACACGCAAGCCCAGGTTCAAGGAACTCAGCCAGAAGCTGAACAGCCACCGGAGCCAAAAACAACGTTCTTCAGAGGATGATACCTAAATCCAGAGTTTCTACCACGGACAATTCACAACACTCAATGCCTAACAAAAATCACAAGACCTAAAAAGAAACAAGAAAACATGATCCATAATCAAGCGGAGAAACACATAAAACAGGGAACAGAAAGCAGCTTCGAGGCAGCCCTCTGAGTTGTCGGTGTTAGCGAAGGCTTTAACACAGCAATTGCAACGCTCAGGAATGAACAGAAAAGACCTTCAAAGAGTTGAAGGAGGCCGGGCGCAATTTGGGAGGCTGAGGCGGGAGGACTTCTTGAGCCCAGGAGTTCAAGACCATCCTAGGCAACACAATGAAACCCTGTACCAAAGAATTAAACATTAGGCGGGCGTGGGGGCTCACACCTGTGGTCCCAGCTACTCAGGAGGCTGAGGGAGAAGAGTTGCTTTACTTACACATGGCTAGGGAGGCTTTAGAATCATGGCAGGAGGTGAAGGGCACTTCTTACATGGTGGTGGCAAGAGAAAATGAGGACCAGGCACGGTGGCTCACACCTGTAGTCCCAGCACTTTGGGAGGCCGAGGCGGGAGGATTACCTGAGGTCAGGAGTTCGTGACCAGCCTGACCAACATGGCGAAACCCCATCTCTACTAAAAATACAAAAATTAGCCAGGCGTGGTGCTGGCACCTGTAATCCGAGCTACTCAGGAGGCTGAGGCAGGGGTTGCAGTGAGCCGAGATTGCACCACTGCACTCCAGCCTGGGCAACAGAGCAGGACTCTGTCTCAAAAGAAAGAAAGAAAGAAAGAAAAAATGAGGAAGAAGTGAAAGCAGAAACCCCTGATAAACCCATCAGATCTCATGAGACTTATTCACTATCACGAGACTAGGACGGGAAAAGCTGGCCCCCGTGATTCCCTTACCTCCCCCTGGGTCCCTCCCACAACGCGTGGGAATTCGAGGAGATGCAATCCAAGTGGAGATGTGGGTGGGGACACAGCCACACCGTACCATCCCACCGTAGCGCCTGAAAATCTCATGTCCTCACGTTTCAAAACCAATCACGCCTTCCCAACAGTTCCCCAAAGTCTCATCTGAGACAAGGCGAGTCCCTTCTGCCTATGAGGCTGTAAAATCAAAAGCAAGTGGGCTACTTCTGAGATACAGTGAGGGTACAGGCATTCCGTAAATACAACCATTCTGAGCTGGGTGCAGTGGCTCATGTCTGCAGTCCCCACACTTTGGGAGGCCAAAGCGGGCCCCCCAGCTACTCGGAGAGCTGAGGCAAGACAATTGCTTGAACCCGGGAGGCAGAGGTTGCAGTGAGCCAAGATCGTGCCACTGCACTCCAGCCTGGGCAACAAGAGTGAAACTCGGTCTCAAAACAAAACAGAAGAAAAACGATTCCAAATGGAAGAAACTGGCCAAAACAAAGGAGCTACACGGCCCAGGCAAGTCTGAAATCCAGCAGGGCAGCCAAATTTTAAAGCTCGAAAATGATCTCGCTTGACACCCGTCTCACATCCAGGTCATGCTGATGCAACAGGTGGGTTCCCATGGTCTTGGGCAGCTCTACCCCTGTGGCACAATGCAGTCCCACAGGTGAGTCTGGCACTTGGGGGACACAGCGCAGCCCCATAGGTGAGCCAGGTGCTGGGGAGGACACAGCGCAGCCCCACAGGTGAGCCTGGTGCTGGGGAAGACACAGCGCAGCCCCACAGGTAAGCCTGGCGCTGGGGAGGACACAGCGCTGTCCCACAGGTGAGCCTGGCACTGGGGAGGACACAGTGCAGCCCCACAGGTGAGCCAGGTGCTGGGGGTGACACATGCTGCCTCACAGGTGAGCCAGGTGCTGGGGGTGACACAGCGCAGCCCCACAGGTGAGCCA
>PVKV010043104.1:0-10289 GCA_004027835.1 Alouatta palliata | reverse complement strand
GATGGTGGTGGAGGTGGTGGTGGTGATGGTGGTGGAGGTGGTGGTGGTGATGGTGATGGTGGTGGTGGTGGTGGTATATCTACATGATGCAGCAGGCTAGTAGAAGATCCCAAAAAGTTGATTTCAAGAGTAGCTGGTGGTTGTGATAGAACCAGCTTTGCCATTCTTTTGCCAGGAAAAGCTTGTACTTGGCATCACTACTTGGGGCATGCCTCTTCTGAGACCTGGACTACGTGCCCTCTCTGAGCCTCCACAGCACTCTGTACCACTCACTCCTACCATAGCGTCTGTCACTCTCTTCTCTGATCTTGCAGTAGAATGGAAGCTTGATGAGAGTGAGGAGAGCTTTTCCTTTTCACTCCTCCATCTCCAGCCCTCAGCACATTGCCTGGCACAGAGTTGGCATGCTGTAAATATTTGTTGCATGGATGAATGGATAAGCAGACAGATGGGCACATGCATGAATGAATAAACAAATGAATAAGTGAGTAAATAAGTGAATAAAAGAGAATCGGAGGGCTGCAAGCCTGGAACTGGGAACTATCCCCACCTGAGGAGTTCAAGAGAGCAAGAGCAAGAGCTGGGGATTTACCATCTGCTGGAGTTTGCCTCCTGGTAGAATGATGGATCAGTGACAACGGCATTTTACCATAGCCCAAGCACATAAAGCTTCCCGAGTCAGGAAACCTCTTTTCTGAGACTGAAGAACCTCCTAGCTGAGAAGATATTTCTCCAAGGCTGCCCTAGCCAGATGGGAAGTCATTTTGGATGAAATGATGCTATGCTAGTTAAAGAACATGACGCTATCCACACCTACCCTCGGCAATGACGGCTTCCGTCTTCCTCTAGAGTTCAAAGCTGACTTTGGCCTTGCGAAGTAGGCATGAGTATTCTATAAAGAAGAAGACTGCACGCAAAGACAGAGTGGCTGGCTAGTAAGTAGCAGAGCCAGGATTCAAACCAGCTCTCTTGGCTCCTGTATTCCCTGTAGTTACTTGGGAAAGTAGCATTGATGAAAAAGGGAAGAAATTCTGTTGGTTAGAGTAAAGCTCACTGCTGTAGCAAACTCTGAAATTTGTCATTGCTTCAACAATAGACGTGTATTTCTCTCTCACGTAAAGTCTCAAATGGGATTCCTGGTGAGCGATGAGCCTTCTCCAAGAGAGATTCATGATCCTGTGCTCCTTCCATCCTGGGGTCCCATCAACCTCAACTCATGACTTCAAGCTGCCACGCCCATCGGCTTCAAGCTGGCAGCAGGGAAGAGCGTGAGGGAATGGGAAGTTTTGTGGATCAGACGCGGAAGTGGTATACATCACTTCTAATCTCCCTTTGGCTGGAACTCAGTTACATGGCCAGTGCTTACCAGTGATGTAACTTCAAGGGAGGCTGCAAAATACAGTGCAGCTCTGTGCCAGGAAAAAGGAGGCAGTGAGTTTGGCGAAGCTAGGCAGTCTCCACCACAACCCATATCCTACAATGGGGCCAGTGCTGAGATTCCAGGACAGCAAAGGCCCAGCTCAGCCCGCCATTAGGGTACAGTAGCCCTGCAGGCAAGAAAGTAAACTTTGAAGCTCTATCTGGTGCTGCACATGTACCCAAAACCTTGTTTATTTTATCCCCTTCTTTGTGGAACTGTTCCTCTCAAACTTCAATAATGCCAATCCGAGCATCCCTACAACCCTAGCTAGAGGTAAGCATATGCCTCAGGTTTCAGGATTGGCATTCAGGGGTTGGTTTAGGGAAGGTCATGTGATCCAAGAAGAGCCTGGTGTCATGCTTCCCTAACCTATCAAGAAGGCTTTGCTTTTAATTGTCTGGTTACAGGGATGCAAGAATAGAAGTGGGGAGTGGTCTGACATCAAGCCTGCACCTTCAATGGAGAAAGCCAGAAGAAAGAAGGCAGCATGCAGAATAGAGCAGAGAAAGAGAGAGAGAGAGAAATGACAGCATTCAAGTCCCTGGAGCTTTAAGGCTAGGCTACTCCTCCTCTGCCTTTTTTTTCTTTTTTTTTTTTTTTTGAGACAGAGTCTTGCTCTGTGCCCAGGCTGGAGTGCAGTGGCACAATCTCAGCTCACTGAAACCTCTGCCTCCCGAGTTCAAGCAATTCTTCTGCCTCATCCTCCTAAGCAGCTGGAATTACAGGTGCACACCACCATGCCAGGCTAATTTTTATACTTTTAGTAGAAACAGGATTTCATCATGTTGGTCAGGCTGGTCTTGAACTCCTGACCTCAAATGATCCTCCCACCTCTGCCTCCCAAAGTGCTGGGATTACTGGTGGGAACGACCACACCTGGCCACCCCTGATATTTCCGTGGTTTGATTATATAACTCAATATATTCCCTCTTTGCTTAATCTAGTTCAAGTTGAGTTTCTGTCATTTGCAATCCTAAGATTTATGAATTAACACATCCAACATGCCAGACACCAAGGCACCAATAGAGATTCTAGCAGGTAGACAGGCTTCGACAACAAATCCATCTCAACTCCCACAATGCTTTTGTCCAGGGTTAGCTCTGCTCACATGTATTCTCTCTCTCTCTCTTTCTCTCTCTCTCACACACACATACAAACCCTCTTGCACCCTGGGTGTTCCCCTAAAATGATCCATTGAAGTTCTAACTCCCAGTAACTCAGAATGTGACCTTCTTTAGAAAAAAGTCCATGACAGAGGTCCTTATGATGAAATGAAGTCATTGTGGTGGCCTTAATCTGGTATGACTTATGAAAGAGAGAAATTTAGACAGAAAGACACGCACACAGAGAGAGGATGATGTGAAGAGACATCATGAGGGAGATGGACAATGCCACGTGAAGATGAAGCAGAGACTGGGATGACGTGTGTACAGGCAAGGAACGCCGAAAATTGCCAACAAATCACTGGAAGCTAGGGGAGAGGGCTGGAACAGAGACTCCCTCTCAGCCAACAGAAGGAAGGAACCAACCCCACTGGCACCACGACCTCAGATTTCTAGGCCTCTGAATTTAAGACAATTAATGTTTATTTCTCACCCAGTGTGTGGTTCTTCATTATAGCAGCCCTAAGAAACTAATACATACACTTAGTTTATTGTCAGATAACTGGGGGACTTTGCCAGCGTTATCGAGTCTAGGAAGAAAAGCAGTAGCTATTTGTCTTTGTAAGCGCTCTGGAAAGGCCTTGAGAAATTTCACTTCTCTTGTCATACTACATATGCACAGGTGTGTGTATATGTATGTGTAAGTATATAAACACTCTGTGTGGGAAAATGAATAGAGAAGATTAACACAGTCTAGTGTACAGATGGGTGTGTGTGGGTGTGTGTGTGTGTGGGTGTGTGTGTGTGCTGGACATGGGGAAGAAGGTTTCTAAAATACTGGTAACACTAATTTTCATTTATTATTATCTGCTTTATGTCAGATATTATTCTTTGTAAATTATTTATTTTGTTTTTTCTTTTACAAAATCCTACAACTAGCATGTCAGATACTATTCTTGGACATAATAGAGACATGATTTCATTTAGTTGCAGTAAGGAAGAGTGTGTCTTGATTTGAAGTCTGTTCACACCTGAATTTGAATCTCAGTTCTGCTGTTCATCTCTGGTCTTAGATTACTTAACTTCCGTGAGCCCTATTTTCTCTATGGAATAACAATTTTGATTCCAAGGAATTTCAGTAAAATTAATGCAATAATATAGGTAATTGGATGGCCTATAGGAAGCCCTCTAATAAATGTTTGGTAGGTATCTTCAGAATCACCCTCTATGACAGGCGCTTATAATTCCCATTTCACAAACGAGGAAACCAAGTCCCACCCAGCTAGTAAGTAACAAAGAACTAAATTAGATGCAGGTCTCCCTGGTAGTTCCAAAGCCAAGGTCTGTCTCCTACTCGATCCTCCTTGACAAGGAAAAGATGGAAAGGGCAATAATTTGTCAGTAGAACACATTCACGTCTTAAGTGAATTTGAGTTCTACGTATTTGAAATTGTTTAATACAGAACATTTATAAGGACTCATTTTGTACTCAAAATGAGAAATTGTGCCAATCCCCTAAATTAAAATAAAATCAAGAATGACTTGATGTCAAAGCTGCTCAGACAAGTGAATTGTAAACTGTGTCGCTTCAGTTCTAAAACAGAAACTCTCCTTCCATTTGCACGTATCATAGTCTCTGCTGCTGTTCACACAGCTCAGAACCTCAAGTGATGTTGGTGACAATTGAAATGTTATTATAATTTAAAATACTTGTTAATATCGCATGGCCATGTCGTGTGAGCATTCATGATGTGATGGTGCAGAAAAGCCGCAGAAGCAGTGCCTTTATTCTGCACTTTAGATGACATAAAAAGGCTCTGCAGAAGAGCAGACAGCCATTATGATATGATATGCTTATAACTCAGCAGATTGATTTCTGCAAAATATAAGAGATCACGTCGAAGAAATGAAAAGCACCATTAAAAAGCAGTTATGTACCAACTGGTGTAGATTTATGTGCACTGGAAATCTACTCTTCCATACTTTGAATGTATTAATGTGGGAAAAATTGCTTTGAGCTACATAAGTTTTGAATAATACAGTCTCCAGGAATGTATCCATTGTATAAAATAAACTCATCCTGAAGATATTATCATTTACTCCTAGGAACTAAGATACCCAATACCTTTAGTAACTAAATTTCTCATGATAATTTATAAATTGAAAGTCTGACTTATGCATCAGTCTCTAAGGAGCTTATCATGAGTTACCTCTGGGGACACTGTGGAAAATCAATTATCCAGTTTGTAAGCCTAGGGCTGCCTTTGCACTGTGGCAACTTAGCCTCTGGGTTGCACTGGCATGTAGCATATCTGGGTGCCTCAGTTTTCTCTTTCCATTTTGACCAAACTTGGACAAGAGTCAAGGCTTTCTGAGAGGCAAGAAGATGTACAGTGGTGTGCAACATACACTTGGTAGCTACCACTTATCGGACTTTTATTTTTTTGTGTATCAGACATGATTCTAAGTACTTTATGGACATTATTTTATTTCATTGACCTAAAAAATCTAAGTGCATGAACAAATGAATAATTGAAGCCACAGGAATGTTGACTAACTTGTCCAGATTATTAATTAAGATGTGGCAGAGATGATTGTTCCAAAAGCTCCAATTTGCTTTTAAATATTTCCATATGTACAGTGTGATGTCATATGTATTGTTTGATTAAGTCATAACCCAGCTGATCAATTCTTTTTTTTTTTTTTATATTTAGAGACAGGGTCTCACGATGTTGCCCAGACTGGCCTGGAGCTCCTGGGTGATCCTTCTTCTTCAGCCTCCCAAGTAGTTGGGATTACAGGCAAACGTCACTGTGCCAGGCCCACATGGTCAATTCTAAGCAAGAATTCTAACCCAGGTGTCATGGGGCATTCTACTGTGCCCAAGCAGTGGCTGCTATACATGCTTCAGTTATTTGTACCTTGACCAATAGCCACTGTGTTGCCAGTCAGCAGAGGGAAGGTCAGACACAGGTTATTTCTGATCCTAATGACTTGCTAAATAGCATGATGGATTTATAGAAATAGGCTCTAATTGGGACATTAAAGGTATTTAAAATAGGTGGCTTAGCTAAAGTATTTTAGAAATACTTGCACAGATGGAACATAACGACTTTTGACTCCTGTAGTCTTCGCTGTTGAGGGTATAGCTCTGGGCTAAAGCCCTGACTGGTTCCATGTAAAGCCATGACTCAGAGGATCACAGCTTACTGTCCACTCAGTGTAACAGCACAGTCAAGGTAACAGCATCCTGTCTCTAGAGGTTCAGTGTGTCTGTTTTGGATGAACTTTCATGCAATGTGGTAGATGAAGCACCTAAAGTGACAGACGGGGCTTTCTTTAGCCTTAAAGAACCAGTTGGAGGCATGGCGCTGGACTTGCTTGCTAATAAATGTTTGCTAAATAAACAAGCAAATAAATAAATAAATGTAGTGGAATTATAACTAGGAAGCATAATTGCGAGGAAGGGAGTCACCAATCCTCACTCACCTCACTCAACTCTCTTCTGAGACAATAGGAGAAATGAAGAACTTTGTCTGATCAAAGTGACTCAGGTGAGTTTCAACATGGATATTTAACCCAGAACTGTTTGTCTGTCTTCAGAAGCAGACAGATACTCTGCTCTAGCCTTAACCTATAGCTTAGAGCAAGACCTATGCTGAAAAAGAAAAAAGCATCACGGTTTCAACTACAGGGTCTCACGCTGTTGTCCAGGCTGGAGTGCAGTGGTGCAAGCATGGCTCACTGCAGCCTTGACCTGCCAGGCTCAAGGGATCCTCCCATCTCAGCCTCTGAGTAGCTGTGACTACAGGTGCATTGCCACCATGCCTGGCTAATTTTTTTGTATTTTGTAGAGATGGGGTTTCGCCATGTCGCTCAGGCTGGTCCTCAACTCCTGGGCTCAAGCCCACTTGGCTACTTTTTCTTCTTTTTTTCTTTTTCTTTTTTTTTGAGACAGAGTCTTGCTCTATTGCCCAGGCTGGAGTGCAGTGGCATGATCTCCACCCACTGCAATCTCCACCCCCATGTTCAAGCGATTCTCCTGCCTCAGCCTCCTAAGTGGCTGGGATAACAGACATATGCCATCATGCCTGGCTAATTTTTGTATGTTTAGTAGAGGCGGGGTTTCACCATTTTGGCCAGGCTGGTTTCAAACTCCTGACCTCAAGTGATCTGCCTGCCTTGGCCTCCTAAAGTGCTGGGATTACAGGTGTGAGCCACTGAATCTGGCCTTTTTTTTTTTTTTTTTTTTTTTTTTTTTTTTTTTTTTTGTATTTTATAGAGATGGGGGTTTGCCATGTTGCTCAGGCTGGTCTCCAACTACCAGGCTCAAGCCTGCCTCATCCTCCCAATGTGCTGGGATTACAGGCAGAAGCCACCATGCCTGGCAGCTTTCAAGTGCTGAAACAACGAGTAGGTCAAACAAAAGAGGAAAACGCAAAATTCTTGGAAATAATGGGTAGCAGACTTCAAATAGGACCATCACCCCATGATATTAATCTCTCTTGGAAACGACTGGTGTAGTTGAAGAGAGAAAAGACTGGTCAGCTCTCAGCGCTTTCCTGTAAGCCCCTATTGCACTCACCTATTTGGGTCAACAGGTTAGAGATGACCAATACCTTTAACTCATAGAAGTAGACCAAACCCAGCTGAGATGTTATAAAAAGGAAGCTGGACCAGGCGTGAATTATGAAGCATGGGATAATTCTTGGGGACTGCTGTCATAGTTTGAAAACCAGAACACATAAGTTTGAAAACCAGAACACATATTCTTTTCAGGAAGCCATTGTGTTGTCTGCAGAGAGGGACATGTGTTTCTCATGGTGGGCCTCACTTGCTGGGTGTTGTGGTCTGTCTCCCTGTCCTCTGCTCCTCAGCATCCAGGTTTAGTCCGGGTCTCGATACTGTCTGGCTTCTTATTTCTCCAGCCACATCCGGTGAACTGGATTGTAATGAGATTTTGGACAGAATTTCTTTGCTTCTGGTTTGATTAGTAAGTTATGGGTAAAGCAACCAAACTACCCCAAACTCTGCTTGACAGTGGGGCATCTTAAATAGTCGCCTAGACACAAATGCTGCCTTCCTCTGCTGAGGTGATATTTTATGCTGATTTTTAAAAGGAAGTCAACCTTCAATTTCCACAATAAACTCTTCAAATAAATAAACATGGTTACAATGTTTTATACTTTTTATACATGGCTGGATTCAAGTTACTCATGTTTTATTTAGGACATTTTCAAATATGTGGGATTGGCCTGTAATTTTCCTTTCTTATAATGCTGTTGTCAGATTTTTGTACTAAGGGTATACTGACCTCTTAATAAACTTAAGAATTATTTCATCTTTTTCTATGCTCTGAAAGAGTTTGTGTAAAATTGGTTTTCTCTTTCTTTCTTTCTTTCTCTCTCGCTTTTGTCTTTTTTTTTTTTTTTTTTTTTTTTTTTTTTTTTTTTTTTTTTTTTTTTTTTTTTTTTTTTTTTTTGACAGGGTCTCACTCTGTCACCCAGGCTGGAGTGAAGGGGCCAGATCTTGGCTTGCTGCAACCTCTGCTTCCCGAGCTCAAGTGATCCTTCCACCTCAGCCTCCCAAGTAGCTGGGACTATAGGAGTATGCCACCACTTCCAGCTAATATTTTTATTTTTGTAGAGATGGGGTTTCACCATGTTGTCCAGGCTGGTCTCAAATTCCTGGCCTCAAGCAATCTGCCCACCTCGGCCTCCTTGTTAGTCCATTTTCATGCTGCTGATAAAGGCATACCCAAGACTGGGCAATTTACAAAAGAAAGAGGTTTAACTGGATTTACAGTTACATGTGGCTGAGGAAGCCTCAGAATCATGGCAGAAGGCAAGGAGGAGCAGGTCATGTCTTACATGGATGGCAGCAGGCAAAGAGAAAGAACCTGTGCAGGGAAACTCCTCTTTTTAAAACCATCAGATCTCATGAGACTTACTCACTATCATAAAAACAGCATGGGAAAGATTTGTCCCCATGATTCAATTACCTCCCATGAGGTCCCTCCCACAACACTTGGGAATTCGAGATGAGATTTGGGTGGGGACATAGCCTAACCATATCAGCCTCCCAAAGTGCTGGGATTACAGGCAGCAGCCACCATACCAGGCCTACAATTGGTACTATTTCTTACTTTAAGTCTTCATCAGATTCTCTAGTGAAGCCATTGAGGCCTAGAGTTTCCTTTGTAGGAAGGATTAAACTACAGATTCAGTTTTAAAATGTATTTATTAGACTAATGAGACTTCTCGTGTCCACTTTGACCAGTTATTTTTCTTTTTTCTTTCTTTCTTTTTTATTTTTTTGAAACAGAGTCTTTCTCTGTTGCTAGGCTGGAATGATCTCACCTGACTGCAATCTCCACCTCCCAGGTTCAAGCAATTCTTCTGCCTCAAACTCATGAGTAGCTGGGACTACAGGCATGTGCCAACATACCCAGCTGATTTTTGTATTTTTTAGTAGAGACGAGGTTTTACCATGTTGGCCTGGATGGTCGTGATCTCTTAACCTCATGATATGCCCGCCTCAGCCTCCCAAAGTGCTGGGATTATAAGCATGAGCCACTGCGCCCAGCTGGCCAGTTATTTTTCTAAGAATTCATCTGATTTATCTTAACAAGTTTGACTATATTATTACTTATAACACCACCTTGTGATCTATTAGCATCTAAGGTGAGAGATTTCCTTTTCCATTTCCAGTATTGGTGATTAGCTTTCTCTGCTTTGTTTATGATCACCCTCATCAAGGCCTTACTTTTCACTTCGCTGAATTGTACATTGTTTTCTAGTTCATTTGGCTTTTTAAAAAAATCTTTGTTATTTTCTTCCTTCTATTGTACCTTCTTTAAGTAAAATTTTCTGTTTGTTTTCTAATTCCTTCAGGTTTATTGATTTTTTAGCTTTCAGCTTTCCTTGTTTTCTTTCTTTCTTTAATATATATATATATATATATATATATTATTGCACTTTAGGTTCTGGGGTACATGTGCAGATCATGCAGGATTGTTGCATAGGTACATACATGGCAATGTGGTTTGCTGACTCCATTCCCCTGTTACCTATATCTGGCATTTCTCCCCATGGTATCCCTCCCCAACTTCCCTACCCCCTGCTGTCCCTCCTCTATTCCCCCTCAACAGACCCCAATGTGTGATGCTTCCTTCCCTGTGTCCATGTCTTCTCATTGTTCAACACCTGCCTATGAGTAAGAACATGTGGTGTTTAATTTTCTGTTCTTGTGTCAGTTTGCTGAGAATGATGGTTTCCAGTTTCATCCATGTCCCTACAAAGGACACAAACTCATCATTTTTTATGGCTGCACATAAAAATGTGCCACATTTTCCCTGTCCAGTCTATCATCAGTGGGCAGTTGGGTTGGTTCCAGGTCTTTGCTATTGTAAAGAGTGCCACAAGGAACATACACGTGCATGTGTCTTTATAATAGAATGATTTAGGCCGGGCGCGGTGGCTCACACCTGTAATCCCAGCACTTTGGGAGGCCGAGGCGGGTGGATCACGAGGTCAAGAGATGGAGACCATCCTTGTCAACATGGTGAAACACCGTCTCTACTAAAAATACAAAAATTAGCTGGGCATGGTGGCACGTGCCTGTAGTCCCAGCTACTCGGGAGGCTGAGGCAGGAGAATTGCTTGAACCCAGGAGGCAGAGGTTGCGGTGAGCCGAGATTGCACCATTGCCCTCCAGCCTGGGTAACAAGAGCGAAACTCCGTCTCAAAAAAAAAAAAAAAAAAAAA
>PVKV010043103.1:0-10290 GCA_004027835.1 Alouatta palliata | reverse complement strand
CCTGCCTCTGCCCCTTCTCCGAGGAGCCCGTCCCTGAGCCCGGAAGCCCCTCCCACTTGTCCGCAGAGCTGTGAGGGTCTTGGTTTATTCCCCTCCTGTTCTGACCGCACATTCTCTCGGTCTTAGGAAATGACGTGTGTGGCCGCTGTGTGCGCCAGAGCTGCAGGGGGCGGGGGGCTCGGTGCTGGGGGCACTGCGCATTCCCAGGCCCCATGTCAGCCTCTCTCAAGCCTGAATCTGGGAAGACGGGGCCAGTGAGGGCAGCCACCAGTGCACCCCCCGCCCACGGCCCCCGACCCCCTGCCTTCGGGGAACTTCAGGTTTCAAATCTGAATTAATTCATTTTTTAAAAATCAACAAACAAAAATGCTACATAAAACGTTCAACATGTTTTTCGACGCACGTATGCTCTAAAATGGCTAGATGAAGGGATTAGCACAGTCATCCCTCACTTACGAACATTTTTTAATGGTGAGAACATTTAAAATCCACTCTTTCCAATTTTTAAGTATACATTACGAACTCAAATCAGCACGTTGCACACCAGAGCTCCATAACTGACTCATCCTGTGACTGAAACTCTGTGCTCTCTGGCCAACACCTCTCTCCTGCCCCTCCAGCCCGGAACCACCCTCCTGCTCTCTGTTTTATGAGTTCAACTTGAATTTCAGAGTCCATGTGGAAGTGAGATGATGCCACGTTTGTCTGTCTGTGCCCGGCTTATTTCACTCAGCATAACGACCTCCAGGTTCATCCATGTTGCTGCAGACGACTGAATCTCATTCTCTCAGTCTGTTTTCTTCTTCTTTTCTTTTTTTGAGACGGAGTCTCCCTCTGTCTTCCAGACACCATCACAGCTCACTGCAACCTCCGTCTCCCAGGTTCAAGGGTTCTCCTGCCTCAGCCTCCTGAGTAGCTGGGACTACAGGAGCACACCATCACGCCCAGCTAATTTTTGTATTTTTAGAAGAGACGAGGCTTCACCACATTAGCCAGGGTGGTCTCAAACTCCTGACCTCAGGTGATCCCCCCACCTCGGCCTCCCAAAGTGCTGGGATTCCAGGCATGAGTCCTGCGCCCGGCCTCATCTCATTCGTTTTTCTGGCTGAGTAGTCCTCCGCTGTCCGTCTACACCACACGTGTGAAATGCAGCCCCCTGCCGCTGGACACTCAGGCTGCTTTCATATCTTGGCTGTTGTGAGCAGTACAGCAGTGAACCCGGGTGCTGGTGTCCCCTGGAGGTGCAGATTCCACTTCCTTTGGGTGCACCCCCAGCAGAGGGATTGCTAGATCCCAGGATAGTTGTAGTTTTAATTTTTTGAGGAACTCCCATCGTGTTTTTCATAATGGCTGCACTAATTTACATTTCCACCCACAGCGCACAAGCGTCCCTTTTCTCCACGTCCTCCCCACCAAGCTGCCTTTCGTCTGTAATTTCCCTCTGAACAGGTGGGAGGCAATAGCCCATTTGGTTTTGATTTGCATTTCCCTGAGGAGCTGGCGGGGGCATTTGTCTATGCCTGCTGGGCATTCGCCTGTCTTCTTTGGAGAAATCCCTGTGGAGGCCACTGGCCCGTCTTCACATGGAGTTCCTGGTTTTCTCGCTGTGTGATCCCACATCTACCTGGATGTCTGTTCCTTGTCGGCTGTACGACTGGAAACACTCCCTCCCACCCGGCCCGGAGCCCTCCCCTCCCTCTGCTTGTTTCCTTGCCGTGATCTGATGGCTCTCGGGGTCTCCTTGACCTGATGGCTCTCGGGGTCTGTTTGTGCTGCCTTTGTTTCGGGCTCCCATTTCCAGGGATTTCTTGAAAGCGCACCTGCACTTACTGTCTGCGGGAACGCACGACGCTGTAGCCACTGTGGAAAGCGGTACGGCTGTTTCTCAACAAATTACAAATCCAGTTCCACTTCTGGGAATATACCTCCCAAAATGGAAAGCGAGGACACGAGGAGCTGCTCACCCACCCCGCTTGTGGCAGTAATATTCACAGTCACCAAAGGTAGACACGCCACGGTGTCTCCAGACGGAGGCACGGATCCCTAAAACCCGGTCCGTCCACACAGGGGGCTGTCACTTAATCTTAAAACCGAAGGAAGTTCTGACGCCTGCCACAACACGGGTAGACCTGGGGACATAACGCTCGGTGAACTCAGCCAGTCACACAGGGACAAGGATGGCGGCATGTCTCCTTAGAGGAGGCCCCTGGTCGCGTTCACCGAGCCCGACGGTAGGACGGGGGTTACCGGGGCTGGGGCAGCCGTGTTTACCGAGCAGAGTTTGGAGTGTGCAGAGTGGACGCTGTTCCGGAAGTGGGTGGTGGCGATGAGCCCACATGTGAGTGTGCCCGGTGCCACCGAACTGGGCACTTAACTGCCACGAAGGCAGGGATGGCTGCAGCGTCTGGAGCAGGCTGGAGCGGCGGTGGTGGCAGGAGTGGCCGCCGGAGCGGCAATGGTGGCGGCGGGACTCCTGCAACCCGTGTCCCCGAGGCAGCTGACTGTACCACCTCAACCTCGTGAGGAGGGGCAGGACACATTCCCAGGCCCAGGGCCTCCAGCACGGCCTCAGCCTCGCCCCCCGCTGTGTCTCAGGAGCCCGTGAGCACTTGGCTGAAGGCACAGCGCAACTTGTGGGGCCGGCCCAAGGTTCATTTGTTCCAAGCTGGTAGAGGCCACCGTGCCACCTGCACTTCACACACCGCCACTGCAGGGAAGACACAGAGGGGAGGCAGGCAGTCCCCACCCCTGGGAGCCCCCAGAGCCCACTGCCCCCAGGAGCCACCGCAATGGGGCCGGGCCAAGTCGCCCGCTGGCAGGAAAGCAGCATGGTTGGGCATGGAGGGGTGGGCATAGAGGGGTCCTGAGGCAGAGCTGGGCCTCAGGGCGGTGCCTCGATCCACAGAGCCAGCAGGAGCTCCCAGCACAACTGCAGCCGTGGAAGGCACCTCTGCGCTCTGGGAGCTGGGGGCAGGGAGCAGGCAGGAGCCCCGCCTTCCCGGGACGGCTACAGCCACCCAAGTCACGGCTGTGGACCCAGGCCCTCTGCACTCTCGGGGGCCCGGGAAGGCTCCCCTGTCCCCACAGGCTCGGAAGTGGCTGCTCCCACTGTCCGCACCCGCCCTGATCATGGAGCAAAGTTGAGGCTGAGCCTGGGCACTGTTGCTACCCAGCCGGTGTGCACACATCTGGGGCAGCACTCACATGCCAGCCCCCTGCCACCTTGGCCCCCTCCGGAATTCGGGCATCAATGAGCACAGAAGGGAGGCTGAGGGGGGTGCTGAGGCAGCTCGGTGCTGACTGGCAGGTGCCCCTTGGCACAATCAGCCTGGGTGCCATGGACAGCAGCAGACAGGCTCCTGGGTAGAAAGGGGTGGGTCCCTGGTGAAGCACCACCTTCAAACTAGGGAGGGCCTGAAGCCTGGGGGCCGGGCTGCTGGTCCCACGGACCAGAGTGGGAACTTATGGCGCTTTTTCCAGGCCCGTCCATGGCCGCCCATGGGCCAGTTGCACGCACTTCCTCCCCTGTGGGGCCCGTAAAACGTCCTGGACTCAGCCGGACCAGAAGAGAGGATGATGGGACGACCAGCTGCAGAGAGGAGCTACCGCGGCGGGTCTCCTCGAGCTGTTCCAACACTCAGGAAATGTCCTCTGCGTCCTGCTCAGCCTCTGCTTGTCCGTGTACCTCATTCTTCCTGCAGGACCAGAACTGGTGACTCACCGAATGTCGGGCTGAAAGAGCCGTAACACGAGTGGGGCCAAAACACGCTCCTTGCTCACCATGCTGAGGGTGACAAGGAGAGGAGGGAGAAGAAGAGGAGAGCTGTGGCCTTTCGGAGAGCCCAGACCTAGGAGCAACCGGAGCCAGGGCTGTGACACCCTCTTTAGGGCCCTGCGGGTCCTGGCGGCTCTAAGCTTCCAGGCGCCACTGCGTTCCCAGGTGTCAGCCTTGGAAATTGCTTATGGTCTGCCGGTCCAGCTGCAGCCTTGCAGGGAGCTGGTGCCCACGCTGTTGCCTGGAGCTGCCCTCCCCGCCGCAGCTGGCACACCTGGCTGTGAGCAGTGGCCGGATCCAACACTTGCTCACACACCCCTTGGCAGGCGTGGGATCCAGGCCGGGAGCACGGGCCGAGTGCCGCCTGCCGGGCTGAGTGGGCGGAACAAGCAAAACTCAGGCAAAGGTGCCACCAGGCACAGGGACTTCTAGCTGGCAAAGCGACACCCCGGGGATCCCATTACAGTAGGAACTTTTATGTTATGTGTTTTTTAAAACACGCCGGAAAACAGGGCTCCCCCGCACTGCTGGTGGGGCGCAGAGGTGCTGTCTGTGGAAGCTCGGCAGCTTCTTCCCAAGAGGAACACACACGCGTTGCAGGATCCAGCAAAGCTGCCCCACCAGAACTGAGACCTCGCAGCCACACAAAACCTGAACGCAAATGCGTGCGGAGGGTTTATTCGGAAGTGCCCCGAACTGGAAGCCACCGTAGGCCCTTTCCCTGCGGTCGGAAGGAGAAACAGGAGCGCCCGCACAGCAAAGCGAAACCCTGTTGCCCTGTCACACTTTCCTTACACATTTATTTATCGACTTCTTTAGGGGTGGGGTCTTACTGCGCTGGAGTGTGGTGTGGCGATCCCGGCTCTCCGCAACCCCCACCTCCCAGGTTCAGGCGATTCTCCTGCCTCACCCTCCCAAGTAGCTGGGATTACAGGCACCCACCACCATGTCCAGCTAATTTGTGTGTCTTTAGTGGAGACGGAGTTTCACCATGTTGGCCAGGCTGATCTCGAAATTCTGGCCTCAGGTGGTCCTCCTGCCTCAGCCTCCCAGAGTGTTAGAATTACAGGCGTGAGCCACTGCGCCTAGCCTTACACCTTAATTTAAAAACCCTGTGTGTGTGTGTGTGTGTGTGTGTGTGTACCTTACTTTATAAAATACCCTGTTTTTATATATATATACGTGTGTGTGTGTGTATACACCTTACTTTACAAATGATTTTTCCACGCTGCCTGCACTAGGCCGCTGCTTCGTGTGGCGCAGGCTGGGGCAGTGTGTGCAGCTGCTGTGGGCACAGATTTGGGATTAGCAGACATGGACTGGATTATTGGTTTCGAGAGATACCTGCTGTGTGACCTTGGGCAAGGCGTCTCAATCTCTCTGAGCCTCGGGATTTTCATCTTTAAAGTGAAGTTAATAAGAACATCGAGGTCACAGGGCTGTTGGGAGCACCGATGCCACAGCACTCAGAAAGGGCTGTGCCCGCAGGCTCAGGGCCAGCTAACCGCAGGGACCCATTCCCTCCACAAAGTGCCTGGAGCCCTGCAGGGTCCTGGGCTCCGGGAATGTGGCTCTCCCAGGGCACTTGGGGAAGACGGATCAGACAGAAAGGTGAACACACAAATAACAAGCTGACTGTAAGCAGTGATGAGACATACAGGGAACTCTCACAGACCTACCTGGCCGGGGGTAGGCGGTGGGTGGGGTAGCACAGGCCTCTCTCAGGGGATGGCATTGAGGCAAAGACCCCAGTCCTCAGCAGATGGCTGGCCCAAGTATGCCCTAGGAGGCGGCAACAAGAACACAGGCCCTGGGGGCAGGCACAGAGGCCCCTGAGTGGCCGGAACAGAGCAAGGAAGGGCCGGATGGGGCCCTGGGGGAGTTCCTGGTCTCCAGGGCTATTATGGATCTCATAGCGGGATCAAGGGGCTGAGAGGTTTTCTGTGCCTGGATCTTGGCCCTGGCCGGATGGCAGGTTTTACACTTGGCTGAGTGAGGCAGAGGCCATTTCCTGGACCGGGCTGACCCAGCTCCTAGTGGCAAATTACTCATGCCTGGCTGCATCAGATTAGGGAAATGGAAAAACCCTAAGAGTGCTAATAAACATTGTCGTCATAACCCTCGTTATTCACATCTCTAAATGACTTGAGAGATATTAACTCCTGCAGTGGTTGGATGTGTTCCCCCGAAAACCTTGTGCTAGAAACGTAATCCCCATTGTGACGGCACTGGGAGGTGTGGCCTGGCGAGAGGTGATCGGCGCAGGGAATGGATTAATGCCGTGAGTGGGAGTGGGTTCCTTATCAAAGACGAGTTCAGCCTCCTCCTGCTTTCTCTCTCCTGCCCTGTCTTCCAACTTCCCCTATGGAGGGACACAGCATGAAGGCCCTCGCCAGATGCCAGCACTCAACCCTAGATTTGCCAGCCTCCTGAAGTGTGAGCCAATACATTTCTGTTCTTCATAAATCATCCAGTCTGTGGTATTCCACTGTAGCAGCACAAACAAATGTGGACAATTTCCTCTGAACAGGCCTCATTCCCAGTGACAGAGGCACTGTCTAGGGCTGCTCCTGCCTCCTGGTCTTGGCTTGCCACTTCTAGGGGGTGAGCGTGGAGTCCCAAAGCCTGTTTACACTGAACCAAAACCCTCTCTTGCCTTGTAGGCAAACTATGATGACGATAGTGATGATACTGGTGATGACGGTCATGGTGGTGGTGGTTGTTATGTATAAAATTTTTCTTTTCGGTGCCACAAAGAAAAATTAGTACTGGGACAAAGGATCTCACAGCAAAGCAATTCGTTTTACTTCCTGCAGAAAGGGTACTCTCATTAGCAATCTTGCCATGAGAATGCAACGAACAAAGGAAAGCAGACATATCTATTTCTTACGCTTTTGGGGTCGTCCTTACTGCTGTGTCTGATCTCCATTGGCTGGAGCCAGACCTCACAATCTAAACTAAAACCCGATTGGCCAATAACTTGAAACTTTTCTAAACAGGTAAAAGCAACGGACAGCAGAAAAGAAGGAAGTCCAGATAAGGAAGGGGCATAGGCTGCAAGCTGGGACATGCCCTTGAGCACGTCTAGCACAGATCTCTGGGTTAAAGTGCAAGGACATAGATATGCTACGTGCTTGTGAGCTTGTCTAACAGCTACAGAGGACAGGGCTTCTAGCAAAATGGCAAGAAGGCTTTTGAAGAAGGTGTTTCAAACAAACGAACATTTCTAACACTTACAAATTTTTCTTAAATAAGAAAGGAAACTTTCAAGAGGAACTTTTCTACTTCCCACAGTGGTGGTGATGGTTGTGATGACTGTGATGATGGTTGTCATGAGAATGGTGGTGGTGATGGTGACAGTTGGCATGAGGATGGTGGTGGCAAGGGTGGTGGTGATGGTGATGGTAGCAAAGAGGACGGTGGTGGTAACAATGGTGGTGGTGATGGTGATGGTTATAATGAGGATGCTGGTGATGCTGGTGATGGTGGGATGGTGATGGTTATAATGAGGATGCTGGTGATGCTGGTGATGGTGATGGTTATAATGAGGATGCTGGTGATGCTGGTGATGCTGGTGATGGTGGTGACGGTCTGATGATAGTGGTAGTGGTGATGGTTGTGATGAGGATGATGACGATGTTGATGGGGTTGGTGGTGCTGATGGTGGTAGTGACAGTGATTAAGAGTTATGGTGATGACAATGACAATGACATATGGAGGTCTTCCTTATGCCAGCCCTCCTCCCAACACATGGTAAAGAGTTTCCACTTTATCTAAAGAGCAACAGAGAACCACAGGGATTTTAACTGCACGTGACATAATTTGATGTGCGTTCCTAGTTGATCTTACGGCCTGAAGAGGGACTGATGGAGGCAGGAGACCAGGTAAGGACTGATGGGCAGGAGGGTGGCGAGGAGGCCACAGACTTGAGAAAAGTTTAGGGGACAGGGCTCAGGACTCACTCTTAGGCCAGAGGCGGCAGACGAGGGAAAGAGGCCATTCTCGAGATGAGGAGGACAGGCGGGGCAAGGAGAGCCAGCTGGGGAAAAGCCTCAGAATTTCTGAGTCAGGCAGGGAAGCTCTGCTGGGTGCCAGAGGCAATGGTGGGTCGGCCGCTGGACAGAGAGCTCTGGGTTTTGGGACAGTTAGGCTTAGAGATGAGAAATGCAGGGTCATCTGTGGAGGTGAGATGGCATTTACCTAGAACAAGGCTGGTGCCCTCTGGGTGAGGCTGCTGGTGAAAGTGAGCGTGCGCTGGGAGAGCAGGAGGGGGCGGGAGTGTTGGCACATTGCTTGTGCCCTGGGGCTGCCAGTGGTGCCCAAGAGCCTGAGGAGAGGCTACTGACCTCTCCCTGGTGCCCCTTGGCCTGGGAGGTCAGTCCAGAGGCCACACATGCTCAATGTCAGGAGGGAGCCCCGGGTCCTGCCAGCCCCACAGGCAACCTGGGACGCTGCGCCCGGGGGGCCCAGTGGGTGAGACAAGAGTGCAGGGTGCTCCTGCCCGGTGTCGGGACTGAAGAGGGGAAGGCCGGCTGGCTCTGGGAGCAGGCACGACAGGCGGGACCAGTGGCACTGTGGGCCTGGACTGCTTGGGAAGATGTCTGCCAGGTCGCCCCTTGAGGGCCCCCATCCCTGCTCTTCCTCTGGTTTCCCCCCTCAGAGGCTCAGCTTCTCAGCTCTGAAAGCGGCAGGACTGAACCGTGACACAGAACCCCAGTGAATAAGACACACAGGAGCAGAACCACTGAGCCGCGCACCCCTGCCAGCCTCTTCCCCAGGCCCACAGACCCACCAGGGCACTGCGCGGCCGGTTTGGAAGCCCTCAGGACCTGCGTGCCCAGTGTGAGGTCTTGGTGGGCCCTGAGGTGCCTGGAGCTAGAGGGAAGGTGCCGTGGAGGGAAGGCAGTGGGGGGACTCCGGGGAAAGAATGGGCTGCCTCACGGTTCACAGTGCCGCCAGCCCCATCGCCCCTCAGCTTCTCGCTCTGAACCAGACAGCCCCGTGGGACCCTGGCTTGGCTCCTCTGCGCCCTTGCTCAAGCCCCGTTCCAGCTGAGGGCCGCCGGGGCTGTGGTATGTGCGGTCCTGCCAAGCCAATGCTCTGCCCGCCTCCCGAGGGTGAGGCTTCCCAGGGAGCCTGAGGCTGCTCCCACTTCACGGAGCCCCGTCTTTCTCATCTCCTCCAACGTCGAAACCCGTGTCTCGGCCCACATGCCCCCAGAAGTGCGGGCACATGCCCTGCTGAGGGTGCACGTGGCTCCCCCCTCCGCTACTTGGCGTGGTTCTCCCGGGCTGGCCACACCCTCGGCAGGGCCGGGCCAGCCATCGCCCGGGCACCGCAGCTCGACCTGCAGAGAGGCGCCCCGCCCTCCTGGCTTCCTCGGCTGGGGGTCGCTTGGTTTGGTCTGCACGGCATTACCTGTAAGCGACGGAATGAACATGTTGGAATTTCGTGGGGCTTGGTGGTGTGATGTGACTGTGGTGATGAAGGAACATACGCCTTGGCGACACGGAGGACGGGGGGAGCCACGAGCCACCTCTGCTTCGCTCACTGGCCCATCCGAGTGCCACGACCCGGCTTGACAGGTGCGGAGGCCCGGGCCACGTGGCTCAGCCTCACACCGGTTCCTCCTCCAAATCCCAGGTGACACTGTGAATGGAAAACCGAGCTCATCCCCGGGCCTGGGATTCACGTGTTTTTTGCCCTCTTGTGTGGGGAGGAAAGTCAAGGCCAGGGCCCCTGAATGAGTGAACCCAGAGCCCGAGCCTCGGCAGGCACCCCCCTGTGTGGTCAGCTCACTGCGGCTCTGTCCAGGCCGACTCGGGTGACTCTCGGGGGCACAGGCTGCGTCGTTCCCAGGAGACTGGCATGCCATGCAAAAACCCCTGAGCGGCCAGGCCTTGCTCCTGCCTCGGCTGGGAAGACACGCCCTTCCTCTCCCGCTAGACGGTCCTGGCTCTGTCCTAGGAAGCACCGAGACCTGGCACAGTCTGCCCCTTCGGGTAAAGCTGGCAGAAGTGTGGGGGGACGGTTGTTTCCCTTCTTCAGTGATGACATCTTTGGACAATAAAGAACTTCCCCTAAAAATACCCAGATACAGAACTACCTGGAAGCCACGTAGAGGAGGGGCTGGGTTCGGGGTCCTCCTGGGCCTCATCCAGACTCTGAGGTGTGCCCGTCAACACGGACAGGTCAGGCCTCACAGCAGCCAGGACCCCGGCCCCTCGTCCCTGCACAGGCCCCGCGGGCACCATCTGGAGGCTGCAGCTGCCGCTGCCAGGGCCGGGTGTACTGCTCACTGGGTGCCAGGGGTCTCCACCAGAGGTGACATACGGTCCTTCCAGCCACTTTACCTGAGTCTCCCACCCCTGAGGGAAGTCAAACCCTGCCCCTTGCCCTCAAGGAGGAGCAGGAATATAGGATCAGCGTGAGGAATGCGGGGTCAGCGTGAGGAATGCGGGGTCAGCGTGAGGAATGCGGGGTCAGCGTGAGGAAGGCGGGGTCAGCGTGAGGAA
>PVKV010043102.1:0-10291 GCA_004027835.1 Alouatta palliata | reverse complement strand
AAGCAATTCTCCTGCCTCAGCCTCCCGAGTAGCTGGGACTACAGGCACGTGCCACCATGCCCAGCTAATTTTTGTATTTTTAGTAGAGACGGGGTTTCACCATGTTGACCAGGATGGTCTCGATCTCTTGACCTCGTGATCCACCCGCCTCGTCCTCCCAAAGTGCTGGGATTACAGGCGTGAGCCACCGCGCCCGGCTAATACTTGTAATCTTATACTTCAGAGATAACAATTATTAACATTTTAGTATGTTGTCCCCCAAATTTTAAAAATATTCACATAACTGATAATAGCAATATTAGTTTCTTTTTTAAAAACTAGACTAATTATATGATATATCCTATTTACTATTTTTCATTTTTGCTTTAACAGCATATCTTTTACATCTTTCCATGTTAGGCATCATTTTTAATGATTCTACAGATGTTTGTGGTGTGTATGCTCTGTAATTACGAATTTTCTATTGTTGTCATTTGGCTAAGAAAAAGTCTGTATTTGATACAAAAATTAGCTGGGCATGGTGGCACGTGCCTGTAGTCCCAGCTACTCGGGAGGCTGAGGCAGGAGAATTGCTTGAACCCAGGAGGCGGAGGTTGCGGTGAGCCAAGATTGCGCCATTGCACTCTAGCCTGGGTAACAAGAGCGAAACTCGGTCTCAAAAAAAAAAAAAAAAATGTCTGTATTTGAATAGTTGCCAAACCAGAAAAAAAAAAATTACACTATGCTTTGATGGTTTGTTCCTTTTATATTTGTAAAGACCTAACTTTAATAAGGAGTGCTATTAAGTAATAAGAATCAGATACATCATAATAACAATAAATATGTATGAATAAGTGGAAAATCAAATTTAAACAGGTAAAGTTTTACTCCCCACCATTTTCTCCAGATCTTCTCAACTTTTTTTTCTCCTCTTTAATAAAAAGTATACTGATAGCTGATAATTGTATTTGTATAAGCATATTTAAATATATAGTAAGAGGAAAGTTAACTATTTAATTCTCTTTAATAGTAAAAATAAACTGCCTTAATTATTTTCTGAAATAGGTGTATATAGAGTAAAAACGAAATAGAGCAAATGCTACCATTTAGGAAAATTTTAAAACATTTGAGCCTATATGTTATTTTATCTTAAATCACTGTGTTATTTTTCCTGAAAGATATATACATATTTAATATTTTTGTGTGTTTCATGTGCTTGTTTTTTCATTGTTCTGTAATTTTCTTCTTTTTTTTGAAAAACGTTATTTTCTTAAGATCTCTCTTACTGACTCGTGTATTTTGGTGTTTGTTTACTAGACCACAGCAGTTTACATTTCAAGATTCAAATAATTCTATAGCTTCATCAGCTTCTGATAGTGACCCTATGAGACAGAGATTTTCTATAAAGGCACACTCACGGTTACCCTACCTCGTTGTATCTGATGGATATATGGTCACAACCCTTCGATTTCTTGATAACCTGTCTCCATCAGTGCACATGAGATCGCTTCTACTTGATTCAGCCCAGAGGCTTGAGAAAATATATCAGAGTGTGATATTGTCTAAGGTATAGTGCTTTTTTATATCATTAGGAAAAACTGCCTTTTTCTTTTCAAATTTAAAGCTTTAAGGACAGTGATGTCCTTGAATTATATACAGTCATCTATAGAATTTTTAATTCTTTATAATAGAATTACAGATAACATTTTGCTCTTGGAAATTTTTCATCTTTTCTTCTTTAGCCAAAAGACAAAGGACTGAACTTGCGATCACTGAATTCCCTAAGGTCTAGCCTGTTAAAACACCAAGGAAATGAAAGTTCAGCTGCTTTCACTGTCCCCAAATTCTTGCAGGCAGAAGAAACAATCAATTTAAATGAAAATACAGCAGATTTTCAGGTACTTAGTAGCAGTATTTTATTTACTTTGAACAATTATGACTTTATTCCAAGAAACATACTCTGTTTTTCTCTTGTTAAAAGGGAAGAGAAATTTAAGAACACTAAAGTGATTCTATTGATAAGATATTAAATGGTATTAAGTATCATTTTCTCCCCTCATGTTTTAGGATTTTGAAGCAGAAGAAACTGATGAAGACAGGCACTTTCCAGACAACTTATTTCCTTTTTGGAACAAAAGAGATGATCTGCTGTGTAGTAGTATCAAGGAAGGAAGATTGGAATTTGCATCTATGTTTGATACGATACATGCAAAGGATGATAGTGAGGAGACAGATAGAACCATTACAGAACTGCATTCTATCCAGAAAAATCTACTTGCAGCATGGACTATAGGAATTTCAAAAACTGTGACAGAAAAAAATTTAATGTTAAATTACATAGTAGTTTGTATCACTCATTTTTTTTACATTCTTCAATTTATAAAATGTCCTTTTCCCAAATTTGATCTTTTTTTAAACAAAACCTCAAGACATAATGCATGGATACTTTGTATCTTTCAGCTTTTTCATCAGTGTTTATCAATCCATTATTGGGATATAAGATACAAACAAAATGTGGGACATTTGGTAAAGCTAACCTCAAATACTATAAAACTTTTGCTGACTCAGCAACAAAAGGGTCAGTTATTTTCAGAGAAACTTTTAGCCTGTTTTTATTTACTCAGAATGGTAGCTGACAATTTAAATGGTGTATACAGTCTTCAGCCTGAAGTTATTTCAGCATCAGCTGATGGAAGTAAAATAACAGATCAAGACTCATTGGTGGTACCTATTTTTCAAGTGTTTCGAGATAGTGGTTCTCAGGAAAACTGGTCTTGGAACTCATTTTTCAAGATTCATCCTCAAGTAGTAAATCCTGTGCAACAGCCAGGACACAGGTATAATCACTTACTTTAATATTGGGATACCATTAACATGGATTTTTAAAATTTTTTAAAACTTGAGCTACAATTCTCATATTGTAAAATTCATCATTTTAAAATATACTATTTAGTGTTTGTTAGTGTATTTATAAGGCTGTGAAACTATTAACACTAATTCTAGAATGTTTATCAACCCCTAGAAACTTTCTATTAGCACTCAGCATTACAGATTTTGTTATTTTAAAAAATATTTAAGTACATGTTTCAAAACATCATGTTAAATATATTTATCATGTTCTACATGATAAATGTGTACAGTTTTAGTTTGCCAATTAAAATTTTAGGATATATGCCAAATGTTGTACAATACATATTTTCTTGGTCTTGGGAAACCATGATGTTGAAAGATTTTGGTTTAGTTAAGTACTATTGAAAAATTACAAAAATTAGCTGGGCATAGTGGCTCACGCCTGTAATCCAGCACTTTGGGAGGCTGAGGCAGGTAGATCACTTGAGCCCAGGAGTAGCCTGGGTAACATGATGAAACTCCACAGCTAAAAAATTAGCCAGGCCTGTTGGCATGTGCCTGTCATCCCAGCTACCCAGGAGGCTGAGGTGAGAGAATTGCTTGAGCCCAGGAGGCAAAGTTTGAGCAAATATCACACTACTGTGCTCCAGCATGGGCGACAGAAAGAGACCCTGTTTGAAAAAAAAAAAACAAAAAAAACCAAAAACAGTGTGATGTACCTGTGGTCCCAGTTTCCTGAAAGGCTGAGATGGGTGGATTGCTTGATTCCAGGAGGTTGAGGCTGCAGTAAGCTGTGATGGAGCCATTGCAATTCAGTCTGGGTGACAGAGCGAGACCCTGTCTCCCAGGCTGGAGTGTAGTGGCACATACCTGTAATCTCACCTGCTCGGGAGGCTGAGGTAGGGCGATTGCCCAGGAGTTTGAGATCAGTCTGTACAACATAGCAAGACCCTGTCTCTTAAACAGAAAGATTGCAGGTGCTTAAAACATTTATGAAGATTTTATCTATATTAGGTATTTTTTGATCATTTGATTTTGCACTATATTTAAATCTGATTAGTTTGTATGTATGTTACTATGTTGGTGAAGAATACAGGCAAAAAAGAAAAATAGGCTAAAAAGGAGGCTAAACTCATCATTAGCCTGAAATTTGCTGTTGATAATTACCTGATTTTATGTGCAGATTGATTGTTCTCTGGAGAATATTGTACAAAAAAACTTTATGGTATCAAGCACAATTAAATCGAAGAGTTCCTGAAGGTGATAGTCAGTTAACTGAAAAGATGACACATGAAGCATCTACTGTCAAGTCCCTGTTATGTCATTTGCAGGCTAACCTACAGACTACTGGAGATCACTTGAACCAAACCTTAGAACTTAAATCTATCGATGGTCAGTATCTTATGAACATTTTCTAGCTCTATGAATAAATGATATAGTTAACCAGACTTTGAATTTCTAATTGGTTGTAATGATTTGTTTTTCAAAATAATTTCTGGCTGAGCTCCATTAACTGAATTTTAAAGTAAGTTTTTATGAAGTAATATAATTATGACTAATTGTTGGTTAAAAACTTTGTAGGGGAAGAGTGTTTCTTACTAGGATCATATGAAAAGTCGGTTCAGCTGTGGAAAGACGCTCTACAAGAAATCCAAGAGAAAGGTAGGAGAGTGTTAAAAAAAATATATGCCATAATATTAGCAGAACAGCTTTTAGCTTGGTGTAGACCTTAAAAATAATTCTAAATTCCAGATTGCTTATAATACCCTAATGCCAAATAGAATACATGTTGTAGGCAACTTGATACTCATGAATACTTATCTAAAATTATTCTTAACCTTGGAATTGGTAACCCTAAGAATCTTTTCAGTGATGTATAGATAAGTCTCCTTCTGTCCTTTCTTTCAATTGTGATAAAACCGATGGTTGATTGTTGATGGGAAAAATGAGATTTAGATCCTATATAAAATAATGTGGATTTTTTTTTTTTTTGGTGTAATTTAGACCGCAAGTATCTAAATGGGAAACTATAGGTCATATATTTCACCACCACCTTACAGATTTACAGAAACATGGAGCAAGGGCTTTTTGCCTTTAAGTAATTTAACTTTAAGAAGTGTATGTCAGTTAACCGTATTGTTACATTAAGTAGGGGCTTCATGGAGTTTTTGATAAGGATATAGGAATGTAGATTTTAGAAACTGGTTAGAGCTTTTATGAGGACTGAGGATGTGGCTGAGATGACAGAGGTTCTCAGCTGGTGACCCTGGAACTAGCCTTGACTGCAACTCTTACACGGTCAGATTTGGCCCATTATTAAATTTATTTTCTGACTGCTGTGGCTTTGTATGTTTCATTCACTCATCTACTTAACCAGTATTTGTTGAGTGCCTGCTATGTGCCCAGCACTCTATTAGGCACTAATGATAACTGAAATAAACAACTTTAAAACCTCCAGTTGCCCACAGTCACTTTTCTCATTATGTTTTATGGTAGATGTTTAAGGAACACAGAAGAGCACCTCAATAAAATCAGGTTGGAGTGCAAGCATCAGTCTGGGGAAGGCCTCTTGGAGTTGACATTTAAAATTGAGTAGAGATTGGCCAATTAAAGTCATGGGAATGGTTTAACAGAGGATATAGCATTCCAAAACCAAAAAGGCCTGGCAATTTGGTAAACTTCAAGTAGTTTAGTAGGACTAGGTTATATGATATATATATGTATTATATATGATATTGGTGATAGGATGATAAGAGCTAAATCGAGAGGTAGATGGACAACAGATGATGAAGGAGGGTCTTGTATGGAGTGCTAAGAAATTAAGATTTTATCTTGAAGACAGTGGGATTGGTTAGGACACTTTAGGTAGGAAAAGGACTTATAGAAATAAGGATAGGCTGTTTAGAAAGATCACTTTGGTATAGTTGTGGAAGGTCAATTGCAGGACTATTATGTAGGGATGTGGATTTTACTTGGAAGCAAGAAAATCAGTCAGACGAGGAGGCTTGAAACCAAAGCAATGTCAAGGGTAATGGAGAACAGAGGTCACATTTGACAGTTATGTAATAGGCTTGACTAGTCTACTTCTGATTGAGTAGATTTGGAGAAAGAAGGCTAGTGTAATTCTCTGACTTGGGGCCTGTCCATCTGGATGAAGAAGAACAGCATTCACTGAGATGTGAAGTTCTGGATGAAGAAAAGTTTTTATAATGAGTTCCATTATGGACATTTTAATTTCATTCAACTGCATCTATTAGGAATGGCTTTTATTAGTGGAGACTGAAAGTAGCAGTGGCTTCAACAGAGAAAGAGTGGCTTTCCTTTGTGAAAGGAGGGCAGAAGTTGCAGTTTGGGGCTGATGTGGCGTTTCTACGGTATCACCAATGCCCCAGGCTCCTTTAGTTTTTCTACTGCATCATCTTTAGTGCATTGCCTCCGGTCTTAAGGCCACTACATAGGCTAAGATGGTTCCTAGACCTTCAGCTATCACATCCATATTCTAAGCAGCTAATAGGACAAAGGTTGGAAGAGCTGGAAAGTTTGCATTTCCTAGCTTTCTGATTTACCTTCTTTAAGCAGCTTTTCTGGAAATTGTATACAATATTATCTCTTGAGTCGGAACATAGTCACATTTTTGCATGACCACATGTGTGAGAAATTGTGATCTGGGTGCATTATAACCTTAAATAAAATTGCAATTATTTTACTCAGAAAGAATAGATAAGAGGTAGGCAACCAACAGTTTCAGTCTTCCGATATGTAAAGGCAGTTGTCAGGGGCTCCTGTCTTACTGGATAACTGTTTCTTTTTCAGGAAGTCTTTTTGGCCATCTCTGATATACACTCAAGCCTGGGCAACAAGAGCAAGTTTTTGTGACATGTTCCCTTCTGTTTCATACTGTGTATACTTGAGATAGAAGTTATTAGTAGACCTTAATGCTAAGATGATAAGAATTTACAGCTCTCTTTAGATAAAATCTAAGTTATCCTAGGGCCTGATACAAGAAAATAAAATTGTTTAGAATTTAAAATGAAAAAAAGCAAAGTATGATTCACCTGTTAAAAAAAATCTTATATTGAAGTGTGAAACAGATAGAGAAAATTTACATATCATGAGTGTACAACTTGATGAATTTTCACAAACTATGCACTCTTGTCAATTGAGCACTACACCAGGAGCATTCCCTTGCTTACATACTTTTAAGGTAAGCTTAATTCTTGTTTCAGGAGGAAGAAGGACGTATTTTCTTCAGATACGCTATTATCTTTCTCTCTTATACTGCCACCTCTATAGCTATAATTTAAATGATGCTCAAGGATTGTGTGATCACTTAGCAAGAGAAATCTTGAGACGGTCCCAACTACTCGTAAAAGAAAATAAAGATTTTTCAGGTATGCTTTTTCTTTTCTTTTAAAAAAGAGTCAGGGTCTCCGTACGTTGCCAGGCTGGCTTCAAACCCCTGAGCACAAGTAATCCTTCCACCTCAGCCTCCTCGAGTAGCTAGGTCTACAGAATTCAGTATATTTACTTGTTAGTTTGTATTGATAGGTTATAGACATGAAATTGCTTATACATAAGAGCTGGTTGTTCTACCTCTCTGACGACTAAATATATTATGTTGGATTTTGGACTCTCAGCTTCCCAATAGCAGGAACTATGTTGGGATTTTTTGTTTGTTTTAAAATCTTAGAATGCCCAGGATTTAGCAGTATAGTAATTGCCTGCTGAGCTGATAGTATAATTGGGTTTCTTAGAACCATATTTATTAGATATAATATTAGGTACCCAAGTGTTTTTCCTTAGGATGTTAACTGTTGCTTACAGTGGTTTAGCGAAATCATAAAAATCTTTTTCTGAGATATTTTGAGTCTTTAAAAAAGTCTGTTTAAGAGATTGGAGAGTATCTGGATTGACTTTTTCAAAGAGGTATATTTAAATTAGGCAATAACCAGAGGGGAAAAAATATATGAATGAACATGTAATGTATTTATAATAATTATAGAGTAGTAGACTGCTACATGTATACTGTATATATGAATGTATATGAAAGACCCAATGTATCTGGAATATCTAAGTAGAGTTGATACCAATTTGATTCTTGAGGGTTTTTTCTTTTTTGAAATGGAGTTTTGCTCCTGTTGCCCAGCCTGGAGTGCAGTGGCGTGATCTTGGCTGGCTGCAACCTCCGCCTCCCAGGTCCAAGCAATTCTTCTGTCTCAGCCTCCCGAGTAGCTGGGAGTACAGGTGCTTTCCACCATGCTTGGCTAATTTTTTTGTATTTTTAGTAGAAACGGAGTTTAATCATGTTAGCCAGGATGGTCTTGATCTCCTGACTTTGTGATCCACCTGCCTTGGCCTCCCAGAGTGCTGGGATTATGGCGTGAGCCACTGCTCCGGGCCATCAATAATTTCTTTAAGACAAATTCGAGAAATGAAGCTGTTGGGAAATGAGGTAGCTGGGACCACAGGCATGTGCTTCACACCTGGCTAATATTTTTTTTTTTTTTTGAGACAGGAGTTTCCCTCTGTTGCTCAGGCTGGAGTGCAGTGGCGTGTTCTTGGCTCACTGTGACCACTACCTCCTGGGTTCAAGCGATTCTCCTGCCTGAGCCTCCTGAGTAGCTGAGATTACAAGTATGCGCCACTAAGCCCGGCTAATTTTTGTATTTTTGGTAGAGAAGGAGTTTCACCTTGTTGGTCAGGCTGGTCTTGAAACCTTATGATCTGCCCGCCTCGACCTCCCAAAGTGCTGGGATTACAGATGTGAGCCACTGTGCCTAGCCATGCCTGGCTAATTTTTAAAAATTATTTCATTATTTATAAATATGGGTCTTGATATGTTGCCCAGGCTGGTCTCGAGCTCCTGGATTCAAGCAATCTTCACACCTCAGCCTCTCAAAATGCTGGGGTTACATGTATGAGCCACTGTACCCAGGGTAAAAGACTTCTATATATGACTTTTTAAGTGACTAGATAGTCTTTATTTATTTTTACAATATTGTTCTTACATGATTTGACTTTCATGGTAAGTTGAACCTGTAGTAATTCATTTGTTTTAATTATTATTATTATTTTTTGAGTCGGAGTTTCACTCTTGTTGCCCAGGCTAAAGTGCAGTGGGGCGATCTTGGCTTACTGCAACCTCTGCCTCCTGGTTCAAGCGATTCTCCTGCCTCAGCCTCCTGAGTAGCTGGGATTACAGGTGTGCGCCACCAAGCCTGGCTGATTTTTGTATTTTTAGCAGAGATAGGGTTTTGCTGTGTTGGTCAGGCTGGTCTCGAATTCCTGACCACATGATCTGCCTGCCTCAGCCTCCCAAAGTGCTAGGATTACAGGCGTGAGCCACTGTGCCCGGCCTTGTTTTAATTTTTAATGATAATTGCTTAAAATATATTAAGCATATACTTACTGGGTTGCGGATCCCATAACTACTCCCTAGATTTGATGGCTCACTAGGAGAACTCCCAAGACTTAGCGTATTATTGTACTCATAGCTATTACTTATTACAGCGAAAGGAAACAGAGCAAAATCAGCAAAGGGAAAATCCTAAAGTGCATAGGATGAAGTCTGAAGAAAACCAGGAATAAGCTTCTATGAATCCTCTCCCAGTAGAGTCACACAGGATGTCCCTAATTCCCTCAGTGACAAGATGTGACAACACATCTAAGATATAGTCTACCAGGGAAGCTCATTAGAACCTCAGTGCTCGGGGTTTTTGATTGAGGGTTGTTCACATAGACCCCTTCTGCTTTAGTACAAACCAAAATTCTACACTCTCAGAGGGAAAACAGATGTTCAGCATAAACTACATTGTTTATACAAACAGTTTAGATTCAGTGAGCTCCTCTCATCAGGTAGGAGGGTGGAAATCCTCCCAAAATCCAAGTCCCAAATGCCAGCCAAGGACCAGCCTTACCATCAGGTATTTCAAGCAGTCATGCATGCTATGGTAGTTCTTTTCTGCACACTTACCTTATCAAGTAATTGTCTATGGTTATAATTTAATTTTTATTAGTTAGAGTTTCTATTATTATTTTATTATTATTATTATTTTTTAGATGAAGTCTTACTCTTACCACCCAGGCTGGAGAGCAGTGGTATGATCTTGGCTGGTTGCACCCTCCACCTCCTGGGTTCAAGCGATTCTCCTGCCTCAGTCTCTTGAGTAGCTGGGATTACAGGCTCCTGCCACCATGCCCAGCTAATGTTTTTGTATTTTTTAGTAGAGACATGGTTTCACCATGTTGGTCAGGCTGGTATTGAATGCCTGACCTCAGGTGATCTGCCCACCTTGGCCTCCCAAAGTGCTGGGATTATAGGCATGAGTCACCATGCCTGGCTGGGTTTCTGTTATTAACATGATCACTGCACCCTATACAGAATTATGTTCTTTTTCTTTTAATTTTTTTTTTTTTTTTTTGAGATGGAGTTTCGCTCTTGTTACCCAGGCTGGAGTGCAAT
>PVKV010043101.1:0-10292 GCA_004027835.1 Alouatta palliata | reverse complement strand
CTTTTTTTTTTTTTTTTTAATGGGGTTATCTTAGGCTTTCTTCAAGTGATGTTGATGGCTAGGGGAAAAAAATGTTGAAGGGGGAATTTATTTACATGATTCTGGTGTTGGTCATTAGGTTTTACAGTGGTCAGCAGCTGTGAGATGAGGAACAAGTGGGTTATATCAGGAAACAACCACACAGGGAGAAGTCTGTCAGATCTAATAACGACACCAACATAGCAGCGTTATATTCAACGAGTTATGACATATGGCAGTTCTACGTTTATCCCCCATCGCTTTTTTATTTTTTAAGAGACAGGGGTCTGACCAGGCTGAACTTTTCACTCCTAGGCTCAAGCAATTCTCCCACCTGGGTCTCCCAAAGTGCTGGGAATGCAGACGTGAATAAAACCCCTGCCCCGAATCACTTTTAAATCTGACCTCGTCTTGGCAGGTGTTTTATTCACACGGATATTTAGAAATGCTGAAGAGGGCTGTGTGTGTGTGTGTGTGATAAAATTTCTGGTTTGGTTGTCAAAAATATAGAAAGAACAACTACAGTACACAGGGCTTGAAATTCCAAAGTTTTTCTTTGCTTGTAGACTGATATTTATTATCATCCCCGGAGGAGGGTGTAAGTCCTCCAGCGACCCAGGATCCAGTTTCAGAGATTTATTTTATTATTTTTTGAGATAAAAATACTCTTGCTCTGTCACCGAGGCTGGAGTGCAGTGGCACCATCTCGGCTCACTGCAACCTCTGCCTGCTGTGTTCAAGCGATTCTCCCGCCTCAGCCTCCTGAGCAGCTGGGATTACAGGCGCGCCACCACGCCCAGCCAATTTTTGTATTTTTAGTAGAAATAGGGTTTCACCAAGTTGGCCAGACTGGGCTTGAACTCCTGACCTCAGGTGATCCATCCGCCTCGGCCTCCCAGTGCTGCGATTACAGGCCTGAACCACCGCGCCCGGCCTCAGAGACTCCTTAATTAGGTCAGTCAATGTAGCCAAGTTCCACGGCCCGTCCATGCCTCTGTTTTCCATCCATAAAGCGGGCAACATAAAAACGCTCTTGAGGGAGAAGAAGGGGAACTCCTCCCACGGCTCCAGGAACCCCCTGTGCGTATTGCACCTGGGGTCTGCAGGGCCTGCAGGGTGGCTCTCCGATTGGCAACCCCGTCCCTTTGTCTCCGCCCCTCTGCCTTTCCCGGCTGACGCTGGGATCTCTCTACCAGCTTTGGAAGGTCTTGGCTGTAGCGTCCGCCTGACGTCAGCACGCAACTGCCCTGACTCCTATTTCCCAGTCTATTCTGAGGCCCCGCCCATTGCCCGCTTGCCTAGAAAAGGAAGTGCCCTCCCGGAAACGGAAGTGAACGCTACACTCCGTGTGCCTCCGCGTGCTGGCACTTGTACACCGTCTGAAGTTCCTCCCACCAGACGAGGAGGACCGAAGTAGGGATGGGGTCAGAGGGCGGTCTCCTGCAGGTCGCCTCCTCCGGTGCGTTTCCCGGACCTCGCACGTGGGGCCTCCTGCTGCTGCCGCGCTTCTTCCGAGACTCCTGCTCGCGCTGCTCGCGGCTTGGGTCCAGGTGAAAGGGGAGTCGGAAGTGCAGGCTGGGAGCTTCTTCGGGACCTTTTCGCCAGCGCGCTCTCTTTTCCCAAGCCTCTTCTTCAGCCTTTGCAGACTTTCTGCAGAAGGAAGAAAATTTTTTGCTGGGGTCGTGGTTATTTCAGCGGCTTCACGGACCTGGGGATTTCAGCCAGTTTGGGTGAGCACTGGGCTAATTTGTTCTTTTAGGGGATGTTCTTTAAGTTTGGTAAATTAGGTACAGGTGGAGAGATTAGAAACTCGTTGTAGGGAGTTAAGGCGTCTCACACAATTTAAATACATGGGTGAATGAATGCATGTAAATGCAAATTTTACTATCACGGAAAAGCAAAAAGCTCTGTATTCAGCTTAGAACCCTGTAAATCTCTGAGCTTCAAAATACAAGCATCTCCAGGAAAAAAAGAGAACACGCAGGCTTGTTTTTGTATCCCAGATTGGAATTGAGTTGACCGTAAACAGCGAAAGGCATTTTCCAAGTGGATTTTCCTTGCCTCATTAATTTGAAAATGTTCAAACTCAAGAAAATGTCTTAAGTCCAATACAGCAAACCACCATTGCCCTGAATTCACTAAGTATTAATCTCTTGTCATTTCCTTTCATATTTCTTTTCACATTGGAGGTTTATAAGCTAAAAGTAAGTTAAAGGTGAGGTAGGAGGCGGAACTAGACGCTGGAGTCGGGGCTTGGACACCCCACCGAAATGAAGACTAGCTAAAACAGGTCTGGGGCCACGGGAATGTTGTTTTTGGTGTCTTCACTATTGAGTAGGTTCTCAGGTGGTCAGGGCCTCTGAGGTCTCCCTTTGGGCAATACTGTTTACCTACCCCCTTCCTTTCCTCCCTTCCACAGTCACCATTTGTTTAGCCCCTCTGCCCAGCCCTCTGGAATTTAGGCTCAACATCTAACTGCGCATTTGTAGCTCCTAATCCACTTTTTTTGTGTGTGTGAGACAGAATCTTGTTCTGTTCCCAGGCAGGAGTTGCTGTGGCGCGATCTCGGATTACTGCAACCTCTACCTCCCGGTTCAAGCAATTCTCCTGCCTCAGCCTCGGAGTAGCTGGGACTACAGGCGCATGCCACCACGCCCAAAAGTTAGTATAAAAATACTAATTTTCATATTTTTAGTAGAGACAGGGTTTTACCATGTTGGCCAGGATGGGCTCGGTCTCTTGACCTGGCGATCTACCCACTTCAGCCTCCCAAAGTGCTGGGATTACAGGGGTGAGCCACCGCTGCCAGCCCCTAATCCACTTTTATAACACCCTATTTTCACTTTCTGGAAGGTGGGAATTTAAAAGGGAAAATTGACTACAGATTTGCTAAACTTAGCTGAAACCCCCTGTAGAGTTCCTTAGTCGACCTGGGGACAACAGCAAGCATCCCAGAGGACTTGTCCACGGGGTGTCTTTTAGGCTATTGGAGCAAGTTCAAATTTGTCTTAAAGAAGAAACTCATTTTCTCTCGGAACACTGGGTTCCATACAGATTAGAATACCAACAGATTTGGCCTAATATGGTTCTATACATTATAATGGTATTTTACAATTAGGCTTATTTTCTGAAAAGAAAAATGGGAAGAAGTCCCTTATGTGAAGGCTTTTATGGCCCTTTACAGGCTCATGTTACTTCTGGGAACCAGAATACCATGCCTAAGGGATCCCCTCCTAGCTGCCCCTTTTACAAGGCTTATGTTTTCCCCAAGGTCTCCTCAGTCCCCCAGTTCTGAGGGGCTTTCTGCCAGTTCTTCAGTGAAGAATTCCACTCCAAGGCCATCACTCATGCTTCCCCCTTATTCAAGTAGTCCCACCCTAACCCTCTCACTCCCCAGGAAAGTATGCCCAACCAGTACCACCTGGAGTGGGGCCCTGTATCAGCCCTTAAAGCCAAACCTAGGTGCATTGTGGGAGGTAGCTAATGGAAGTAAGGTAACACTTAGAGTACATGTGCCTTTTTCTTTTCTTTCTTTCTTTTTTTTTTTTTTTAATATCTTTGTGGTGTTCTCTGTATTACGTGGAGTTGAGTATTGTCCTGCCTTGCTAGGCTGGGTAAGTTTTCCTGGATAATATCCTGAAGAATATTTTCCAACTTGGATTCATTCTCTTCGTCACATTCAGGTACACCTATCAAACGTAGATTAGGTCTTTTCACATAGTCCCATATTTCTTGGAGACTTTGCTCATTCCTTTTTACCGTTTTTTCTCTAATCTTGTCTTCTCGTTTTATTTCGTTAAGTTGGTCTTCGACCTCTGAAATCCTTTTTTCTGCTTGATCAATTCGACTGTTAAAACTTGTGCATACTTCGCAAAGTTCTCATATTGTTTTTCAGCTCCATTAATTCACTTACCTTCTTCTCTAAATTGTCCATTCTCGTTAACATTTTGTCAAACCTTTTTTCAAGGTTCTTAGTTTCCTTGCATTGGGCTAGAACATGTTCTTTTAGCTCACAGAAGTTTCTCATTATCCACTTTCTAAAGCCTGATTCTGTTGATTCCTCACATTCATTCTCTATCAGGCCTTGTTCAGTTGGTGATGAGGAACTGCAATCCTCTGTAGGAGGAAAGGCATTCTGATTTCGGGTGTTTTCAGCCTTTTTACGCTGGTTTCTTCCCATCTTTGTGGATTTATCCACCTGTTGTCTGTGTTGTAATTGCTGACTTTCAGATTAGGTCTCTGAGTGGACGTCCAGCTTGTTGGTGGTAAAGTTTTTTCTGTTTCTTAGTTTTCCTTTGGCGGACGCCCCTCCCCCACAGAGCTAGACCTTCTCGGGTTCAGCTGTACTTGCTGTGAAACTCTCAGTCCTCAGCAGTTCAATTGCTGGGTTTTTTTTTTGTTGGGAGCTTTTTTTTTTTTGTTTCAGCCCACTACGCCGGCTGAAACAGCGGCGTTAAGATTCGTGGCGCTTTTCTGCCCGGGAATCTCCCGGTCTGGTTCCCCACTTCAGTCCGCTTTTCAATCAGCTGAATAGGAGACTCTGCCTTCCCGGAGCTCCAAACGCCAAAAAAAAAAGGGCACTCAGTCCCGTATACTCCGGACTGAGAACCGCGGCGCCCGCCCAAAGAGTCACACTGCTGACCCGTGGGGCTCCTCCGCCGGGAATCTCTTGGTCCGTGGGCAATAAAAATTCATCTGAAAGTGTGGCGTCCACTCACTCTCTGCGCTTTCAGTGGGAGCTACAATCCTGAGCTGCTGCTAATCAGCCATCTTGGATCTACATGTGCCTTTTTCTATGTCTAATTTGGCTTTATGCAAGGAAGAAATTGGGCAGTTTTTAGGGAATCAAGAAAAGTTTATAGTATTATACTGGCCCGAGCATAGAAAGTCAACACCAAGACAAAAGTATGCCAAATTCCAGGGTCTTTATTGCCGGCAGCCACGGAGGACTCGCGTCTCTCCAACCTGTGGCCCCGAAAGGAGGGTGTCAAGAACTTTTATACCCGTAAAAATCACCTTGGGAGTGAGGGTGAGGGGCGGGGGTGAGGGGTTCCGGACATTCTGAGGGCCAGGGGACTTTTTGACATTCTGATTGTTACTTAAGTGGTTCACAAAAGTCAAGATTAGCATTTGTTTACACATTGTCTGGGTAGGGTGGCAGTTACAGTCCTTAATTACTTATTCACATTTGGGTTATAGAGAGCAGTTTCAACAGAAAGCCGAGGTATAGTTGAGGTATGCAGGTTTATGGGGCTTTTTACCATGTCACATTCCACCCTTGTTTTATTTACAGGAATTAAATCATTGATTCCTCCAACAGGTTAGTATTGTTTATTGGTTCTAAGAGCCCATATTGAGACCTTAATATCATTAATTTTACAGAGTCTACCCTAGATTTTATGAACCTGACCAGTTGGTTTAGGAGGCAGGGGCTAAACATGAGTCCCAGTAGGAGCAGGAAAGATGTTTCCCATGTCCCATCCATGCATGTATACCCTGAGACCCCAGGTTCGCCCCATTGCCCATCTACCATCTGGAGTAGTTACAGTTATCTTGAGTGGGTTGCAAGACCTGGTGTAGCATGAGGATGGGGGAGGATCTCGGTTAAAAGAGATGAAGGAGTCTGTGTTTTTGGTGTACCCTGATATAGTGGAGATAGTTTCACAACACCAGTGCGGGCAAAAGAATTCATTGAAGTCTCCACAGTTCCACCTTTTTTTTGTGGGGTGGACCCTGGGCACAGATACAATCCGTAAGTTTGAAGTTGTTGCTCTGCCCTTGCTCTGCCACACCCGGCTATAATATCTTTTGTCCTAGGATCTACGTTTGAGGTCAGGAACGGGCCCAGGAGGGAGAGAGGTCTAGGGAAAAGGTAATGGGGGTCTTCGGAATGTACTCCAGGGTTAAGTTGACGAGGGCGGATCCCTTCCCAGTTAAGGATCTAACATATCCTCCAGTGGAGCCCTCGGTGAGGACCCGTTGGTAGTAGGTGGGTTCTAAGGGGGGTTTGCTATAGGGATTTACAGCACGGATTAGGGTGGTGACGGTGGTGACCGAGAAGAGCGCACAAGTCAGCTTTAGTGAATCGGAGGAGGAGTGTTTGACGCTCCATTGTCCTTCCGGTGGGGCAGTCTTGACGTGGGTGTGATGAATCCAGGCCGTTAGTCCGTCCACCTTGAGTGCGATGGGCGTGGTCAGGATAACCGTGCAGGGTCCCTTCCAACGGGCAGTGAGGCCGGAGGTGGCGAATCTTTTAACAAGGACAGAGTCTCCAGGCTGGAAGGGGTATGTTGGCTGCTCTGCAAGGTCCACTGGGTGGGACGGGTGTCCTTAATGAGCTGATGTATCTGGGATTGAACACACTGGAGCGCCTGTAAGGACTTAAGGAGTGTAGGATTATGGACTTCAGCCTGCACGGTATCCGAGGTCTGGGGAGTAAGGGAGGGGGGCCTACGGAACATACTTTCAAAAGGCGAGAAACCTTTTTGATAGGGTGTGCATCGGATGCGGAGGAGGACAAAAGGAATCAGGCTCACCCAGTTTTCACTGGTCTCTAGGATAAACTTTGTCAGAATTTTTTTTTTTTTTTTTTTTTTTTTTTTTAAATACGAGGTTTCACCATGTTGGTCAGGCTGGTCTTGAACTCCCGACCTCAGGTGATCCACCCACCTTGGCCTCCAAAGTGCTTAGATTACAGGCATGAGCCACCACACCCAGCCCAGAGTTTCTTTTAAGGTCCAGTTCATTCGTTTGACTTGCCCTGAACTCTGGGGACAATAGGCACAATGTAATTTCCAAGATACCCCCAGGGCTTTGGCTAGGCCCTGAGAAATTTGTGCAATAAAGGCGGGCCCATTGTCCAACTCCAGCATTAGAGGGAGGCCAAACCGAGGAACAAGGTCCTGTAATAGTTTTTTGTGACCACCAAAGCAGTCTCGGACCTAGTGGGGAAGGCCTTGACCCATCCAGAGAACGTATCTATAAATACCAGGAGGTATTTATAGCCATTTGCTGGGGGTTTTATTTCAGTGAAATCTACTTCCCAGTGCTCCCCAGGGCTAGCCCCTCTGAGTCTTACTCTTGCCTGGCTATACCTGTTCCCTCCTGGATTTACTCAGGCACATACATCACATTGAGTAGTAATTTCCTTGATAAGTTTATGTAAGTGGGGAATGTAGTATTTGGCTTTTAGCAGCTCAGTTAGTTTGGTCTGTCCTAAGTGAGTGGCCTGGTGTGTGTCCTTAACTAGGGACCGTCCTAGAGCCTCGGGGACCACAATCCTTGTGTCCGGTGGAATCCACCATCCTGTGGAATCGTGTGTGCCCCCTTGTTCTTTAGCAAAGTTTTCTTCATCAGGTGAGTACATAGGGGTAGAGGGCAGGGTTGGGGCCGGCAGAGTCACAAGAAGAGTCAGAGGTTTTATTGGTCCCAAGGCTGGCTGTCTGGCTTGTAGGTTAGCTGCCCTATTTCCCCTTGCCTCTGGTGAATTTCCCTTCTGGTGTCCTTTGCAGTGTATTAATGCCACTGTCTTGGGCTTCCATATAGCCTCTATTAGGGCTAGGATTTCTTCTTTATTTTTGATGATTTCTCCCCCTGAGGTAAGTTGTCCTCTTTCTTTATAAATGGCTCCATGTACATGAGCCATAGCAAAGGCATACTGGCTATCCGTGTAGATGTTAAGTCTTTCCTTCTGCCCAGTCTAAGGTCTTTGTCAGAGCTGTGAGTTCTGCCTTTTGGGCCGAGGTTCCATGTGGAAGAGCCTGGGCCCAGACAATCCGCTCTAGGGTGACTGCGGCTGCCCCGGCATACCTGACTCTGTCAACCATGAAACTGCTGCCATCCGTATACAGTACCTCCTCTGGGTTCTGCAGGGGGATGTCGGTGAGGTCCGGTCGAGCCGCGTGGAGCACGTCCATCGTCTGTTGGCAGTCATGTGTGGGCTCCTCCAGCTTGCTGTCTGGTAGCAGCGTGGCGGGGTTTAAAACTGTAGCCTTTAAACATTTTATGCAGGGCTGGTCCAAAAGTAAGGCCTGATATTGAACTATGCGGGCATTTGACATCCATTTTCCCGGAGCTCCACGGAGTAGTGACTCCACCGTGTGGGGTGTTACTAAGTTTAACTCCTGCCCCAAGATTAGTCTTTCTGCCTCCTTGACTAACAGGGCTGTAGCTGCCACCGACCTCAGACAAGCTGGCCACCCAGAGGCTTCTGGATCAAGTCTTTTTGAAAGGAAGGTGACTGGCCGGGACCGTGGTCCCAATGTGTGGGTGAGCACCCCCTTAGCGACTCCCTGTTTTTCATGCACAAACAACCAGAAGGGTTTAGAGATGTCTGGCAAGGCCAAGCCTGGGGCCGTAGTCAGGGCAGTCTTGAGCCTGTCAAAAGCCCGTTGCTCTGTCTCTGTCCAAGTCAAGGGCTGGTTTCCTCCCGTGCAGGCATACAGGGGCTTGGCTATCTCGGCGAATCCCAGAATCCATAGCCTGCAGTACCCTACTGCCCCAAGGAATTCTCGAGCTTGGCGTTTCGTAGTGGGGGTGGGTATTTGCAGCACCGCTTGGACTCGGCTAGGTGCCAGTGCACGGTTGCCCTTTTCTATGATATAGTCCAGGTAAATAACTTTTGGTTGGCAGAGTTGGGCCTTTTTAGCTGAGACCTGGTAACCCAAAGTCCGTAGGGTCTTTAATAATGACTGGGTGGTCTCTTTACAGGCCTCCTGGGTTTTTGTAGCCAATAGGAAGTCATCCACGTATTGAAGTAGGGTGCACTCAGGGAACTCAGCTCGGAAGGTGGCAAGATCTTGGCTGAGTGCCTCATCAAACAGAGTGGGGGAGTTTTTAAACCCCTGAGGCAGTCTTGTCCAAGTGAGTTGCCCTGAGACCCCAGTATCGGGGTCAGACCATTCAAAAGCAAATATGGGCTGGCTAACAGGGGCCAGTGGGATGCAAAAGAATGCATCCTTGAGATCCAAGACAGTGTAATGGTGGTGCTCTGGGCCCAAGAGACTTAGGAGGGTGTATAGATTTGGAACCATAGGGTGGACAGTTTCCACTCTTTGTTTACCTCCCTTAAGTCCTGTACAGGCCAATAGTCCTTTGTGCCTGATTTTAAGACAGGAAGCAAGGGGGTATTCCAGGGGGACTTACAGGTAGTAAGGATCCCTCCTTTTAGGAGTCTGGTTATATGTGGAGCAATTCCCCGTCTGGCTTCCTGGCTCATGGGATATTGTTGTAGCTGGACTGGAGTTGCCGTTGCCAATAGCTGAACCATGACTGGGGTACGGTGACGTGCCAAGCCTGGGGAATTTGTCTCGGCCCATACTCTGGGTACGTTCTTTTGAAATTGGCAGGGGAGGTCTGATGTTGGTGGTTGGTCTGCCTCTGAGGATAAAGCTTCCTGCAAGAGATACTCGTCTGACAGAGCACAGGTGATGAGGATTTGCTGAGGTGGCCCTGACGCCAAGGGAGGAGGAATTGAGAAGCAAGACTGACCTGACCCTCACCGAAAGAAATATTTGCTTGAAGTTTGTGGAGTAAGTCCCGTCCTAGGAGTGGGTACGGACACTCTGGAATGACTAAGAAGGAGTGGGTGATGGTGCTGTTCCCCAGATTAACGAATCGGTTGGTGGTCCAAGGGCTTGTTGTGGTTTTTCCTGTGGCCCCCTGGATAATTGTTTTTTTACTGGATAGTGGTCCTAGAGGCTAAGGACTAACTGGGCCACCCCGGTGTTGACTAAGAAGCTGACAGGTTTGTCCCCAACTCTTAAAGTGACCCTGAGCTCTTGGGAGCTTAGTAAATAAGAGCCCCAGCCCCATCAATCCTGACTTTTTAAATTGAGGATAGCCCTCAGTGGATTTTCCTGAGCGATTACTCCTCTTTTGCTCTTGAGGCACTCATTCTAATTTTCTCTTCTTTACAGTACGCACATTGGTTTCTTCCTAATGGGGGCCAGGGACCCCGGGGGCCCTTTTACAAGGTCCCCTGCCCTCGTGGAATGACTCGTGTCTTCTGAAGGGCTGCTATTACTGCCTCAGTAACCTTTTTTGTTTTGTACGCCTCCAGGTGTTATACTGGCCCGAGCATAGAAAGTCAACACCAAGACAAAAGTATGCCAAATTGCAGGGTCTTTATTGCCGGCGGCCACAGAGGACTCGTGTCTCTCCAACCTGTGGCCCCGAAAGGAGGGTGTCAAGAATTTTTATACCCGTAAAAATCACCTTGGGAGTGAGGGTGAGGGGCGGGGGTGGGGTTGAGGGGTTTCAGACATTCCTAGGGC